>BPLS01030654.1:0-11682 GCA_019656275.1 Rhododendron kiyosumense | reverse complement strand
TATTCTTATTCGGCTCATAGCTTTGCCTTCATTCGGCTTGCGACAAAAGGTGTGTGGTGAACCAGAGGCGTTATATACCAGCTGAGACATCTTAGCTTGGTTGGAACCAAGAACGAGGTATTTCTTCAAGCATTCCTTGGCGTTATTTTATGTTTTTGGGTGAATTCTCAGTGTTACTTGATGGACTCAGCTTCTCTACAGTTGGGACTGCCTGGTGCAGCATGCTCACAATCGGTTTTCATCTCGATGATTTGAGTTGCGTGTTCATATTATAGGGCTCATTGAATATGCTCTGTCAATGTAAAAAATTCAAGTTGATAAAAAATCGGCAACCACTTCATCCAAACACTTTTATTTAGGAGGAAAAAAACGGCTAACAAATTTTTACAAAACTACAGTGTTCAGATCCAGTGGACCTTAGAGGTGTTTGATCCACTTGAATTTGTTTTTGGTTACTACTTGATGAGCCCCACAATATGAACAGTTTAGATCATCGATAATGGATTCCCATTTGGACAAAATTCCACCGATTTGGGACTACGCGCGAAGAAACTAAGTCCTCTTCTGCTTATGAATTTATGCAGTTATAAACAACTCTCGTTGTTTTATACTATACTATATATATTAGCGTAGACACATATGGGCGTGTTTGATTACAGATTTCGTTTTGGGGGGATTCATAATGAGGTGAGATTATGATTGGGATTGAGAATGAGGTAAAATTGTTAATGATGAGATGAATTATTTATTCATGTTTGTTTTGCACATGATTAGGATTGGGATTCGAATTGAGAATGGGGTGAAATTATAAATAACATGTTTGTTTTGACTAGAATTAGAATTGAGATTGGGATTGAGATGGGTTTTTAAACATGTCTTGCTCGCTAGTAACAACCCCCCCCCCCCCCCCCCCCATGGTATTGCTAATATCCTCATTTTGGAGGATTAACAATCTCATGGGACAAATAGTCCCTCCTACAAAAACCTAACCAAAAAAGGTATTATCAGTCCTATGGGATTATTAATCCAATCTCCCCTCCCAAACCTCCTATCAAACAAGCCCACGAGGAATAAGATGGTAAGTTAGGAGGGAGAGGGAAAAGGAATAAGAGGGTAAGTACTTGGTGGATGAGTTTAAAATATAGTCGTTTTGTCTTTTCAAGGAGGACTAAAGTAGAAGGATTCCAATCGTTCACTTTGTTTTTTGATAAGTGTTCCCATCGTTCACTTTTGCTGCCTCTAATTTCCTCTTTCTTGATTACTAACCATTAATTTACCATCTTTTTGTTGAATTGATGATAAATTTATCATTTCAGTGTGCATGATAAATTTATCATCATTAATACAAATATATTTTAGGGCAAAGTCTACTTTGACCCCATGTAGTTATCGCCATGCGCGGATATTTCCTTATTGTTCAAAACTGATCACATAACCTACCTGTGATTTTGAAAATGTGCGAATAGATTCCCTGCCGCCATGTTTTTCATCCATATGAACGGACACAACATTAAAAGACCAATATACTCTTATCCTATTCTTTGATTTTTCTTCTTTTTTAAATCTAACCACACCACATCCTCTATATAAAAAATTGAATCCAAGTCATTGATATTGTAAATTTTGACGAGTACTACATCTATGCCAAAATTCAAGTCAATCAAAAAATGAAAAGCTCATGGTTGAATCGATTTTGTTATGAAATTAAAATTTCAATTTTGAATTTACTAAAAATTAGATCACTTGGTTATTGATACCTGATCGAGATGATTTTTTACAGAGATACTCTATTCTTTATTTAATAGATTATAAACGACTCGAATTACATTTTAGAGGCGTGTGAGATACACCTCCGTTAATATAGATGGAAAACATGATGGCAGGGGGTCTATCCGCACATTTTCAAAACCACAGGTAGGTTATGTGTTTAGTTTTGAACTATGAGAGGGGTATCCACATATGGCGATAATCATAGGGAGTGAAAGTGAATTTTGCCCAACATTTTATTAGGTGATAAATATACCGTCAATTTTAATTATTTTTCTGTTGATCTTTATCGTCAATAGCCCCTGTGGATAATTCGCTATTTTGAGTTTCTTCCCCTGAACTGGTGGGGCATTATGATCATCAAGTGTGGTGACGAAATATAAAATTATGGTTGCAGCTTCTCATTCAACGATCATCTCACTCTATCTCTGCATTCAAAACTCGAGTTTCCTATTCATTTTATGGTTGCGACAAAAGGTGCGTAGTGCACCGGAAGCCTAGAGTGCTAAGACATCCTAGCTAGCTTGGTCGGAGAACTGGAAAGAGGTATGCCTTCAACGCGGTCTCGGGTTTCATTTGATTCTACATACATGGTTATAAACAGCTCTTTGTTTTATACAAGTGCGTCCCCCATAAACAGAAAAGGAAAAAGAAGGTAAACTATGGTATAACTTTTTTTTATGGAGGTCAAGAAGGTAACTTCACCTACCAACTCACCTAGACAATTGTTGACTAAGGAGAGGTAGAGTGAACCTATGGTATAACTTGATTGCAAGGTTTTAAAGATTTAATACTTGTAAGATGATGGTTTAAAGAATCAAACCATTAACCTGTTCGGATTGAACACGAAAGTTCAAACTCACCAACACATAAACTCTCAGGATCTTAGATGCCATGAATCACAGAAAAACAAATTAGGGAAATAGAGGAAGCGAAAAAGAAAAAGAACACACGCATATACGAGATTCGACAACTTATTTACTCTTTAGAAGCCACACTAGTCCACTAGAATCAATGGAGGAAACTCTCCTAGTCTATCTCTACAACAGTTTTCCCTCTAAAAAAATATGAAGTTCTAACTCTAAAAAATCTGTTTTAGGGCTTAAATACATTTTGTCTCACGAATGGGCTGCCCGGGTGGAAGTCATGACCGCCTGGGCAAAATATACTAGGTAAGACCTCCCTGTTTTCTGTGCATCGCGGGCCGTCCGGACGACCCTCAATTCTGTCCGGACGGAATTTCCAGAAAACGCAGAAACAGCATCAGGCTTCACGCCTAACGTAACTTGCCCAAGTAAAGATTGCAAGACATAGGGAAAATGATGCATGTTCAAACACAAGACAAAACAATGAACATTTTTCTTTGTCAGCAAAGAAAAATTCCATTCATCACAAGAATAAAAAAATGAAACCGTAAAATAAGAAAAGAAATGTATTGAAAGAATCTCGGAGAGTGCACATTACCCTCCAACTATTTCTCGCAAATTCTCAACCTATCTCACAGCCGTTTAATGTTTTACAATTTTGAAAGAAAAAAACAAGAAGAAAAATGCAGCTAAGCGAAGTGCCAACTTCGGTCCGCAACCGACACCACCCAAACAGCCCAATGGAGCCATCATTGTTCTCACACGATCAGCACCTACTACTGCCACTAAACAACCCCTAGACATCACATAATCAGCCCCCACAGCGGCACTCAATCAGCCTCAAAGTGCTCCTAAATCAGCCCCCAAAACAGCCCCATGTAACCCCTAAATCAAGAGGGAAGGAAACTTATTCACGGTACGGTTTTGCATAATCTCATTCGTTCATCTTTTTTCAAATTTTGATCCATAAAAAATATTTTGACCGTGAAAATTGGTTTTCAATCCGAATCGTTTAAAACACTTTTGGACGAGCTCCGTAAAACTTAGTTTACGGAGCCTCCATAACAAAGTTTTTCTCCTAAATAAACCTCACAAAAACCCCCAAATAAAAAATCAACCAGAAAAACAGCCACCAAAAAACCCCCTTAATTAGCCCCAAATACCGCTAAATCAGCCTCACAATCCAAAATTAAACCCCAAATCACCCCTCAAACAAACCCCAAAATCGACCTCACAAAAACCCCTAAATCAGCCCCGATCCCCAAAACAACCCCAAATATCCCTTAAATCGGCCTCATAGGCCATAGCAACAAAAAGACATACCCAAAACTACCCCTGCCACAACAACAACAAAAATGAAAAACCACCTTTTCCTCCGTCAGCTCTCAACATGCCCCGGCCCATCTGGTCCACCTCAGGCAGCACCACCGTGCACCGTCATTACGGCCTCACAGATTTGCCGCCGACGAGATTCAAAGATAAGTTGGTGAGTAGTGGATACAAGCTTGCCAAGCACAAATATCTTGAATATATAACCACAAACAAGATTGCTAAACAAAACAGACGCCTCATCCATAATAATCCATCATTAATACGCCTCCCAATGTGATTCCGGATCCACACCACCCCCCCCCCCCCTCCCCAACATATCTTACCACTCCCGGCCCCACGGCAAACCAACAAATATGTCTCCGAAATTAGACTCATCTGTTTTGGAGGTTTAAAACCAACCTCTTGAATGAGGCATCCCTATATTTTTTATACAAAAGTTAGTCTACGAAGAGTTTTATAAAAAAAAAAAATTACAGAAGATTTACCATTATCATAAATAAAAAAAATCCTAAAATTTTAACCAATTAGATCAACTGCTCAAGATAATGAAACTTGATAGAAGTGGAGAAAGTAAAAGAGGGGCCTCAAGGTATGCCGTATGCAAGTATTTCCATCCACGGTGATCGGTTGTTGTGTTTCTTCCCTTCGAGTCGTCAGACGTCAAGCTTTTTTTTTTTTTTGGATCGCCTCTACCGTTTCTCAGTGTAATGCCGTAATGGGTTATGGCCTACGAGAGTTGATAATTAGTGCTTCTAATTAATAATTCCACCATTGGGGCTATTTTGGGTAAAGGAGACTTAGAGTAAAAAAAATTTTAGGACACACACACACATATAGGGGTCTTAGAATTTTGAGGCCCTCAATTTTAGCCCTTTTTTCGGGGCTCGAAGCACACGCTTCTCTCACCTCTCTTATAAGCCGGCCCTGTTCAAGGTTCACCTAAAAGAACTATCTGAAAATAGAAGACAAGATAATTAACCAAGTCATCAGACAATGTACATAAAATTAGCAGTCATGGAAACAATCCAAAATAGTTCTAGCTTGAACCAAGTAAGCCAAGCTCAAAGTATTCGACATCTATCTACACCCATGACTTGCCCCCGTAATTAGGGTGGATGCCCAAGTTTTAGGAGTATTTCTCAAGGTCTGGGGTTCGGTTCCCACCAGATGAGTAACCTGAAGTTAGTGGAAGGGCCGTGACTAGTGTGGCCCACTAACTCCTTCAGAGGTTTGGTTTGACTAGTCGTGCTGCCTGAAAAACCCAAATTTCTACTATCCAACTCCTTAATCGTCATATATATGGATATTTATCACAATATCACAAGTCCTACAACCCAACATATCACCTCTTGTTATTGATCAATTTAATAATCAACCACACTTCTTACAACAGACCCTCCAAACAGATCAGTTGAACCATTCTTAAATCAGTCCTCACGATAGTCCAAACAAATTATCGAATTCATATTATAATTTTGTATTTTTATGTAACAAACAAGCCTCCCAAATTTCATAGTCTATTTCATATATCCAACCACATTGTGGCAAAACTAGAATTCTACAATAAATACAATCTAAACTAATCACCTAAAGCAAAGTTCAAGATGGGTATCGATAACACTAAAATCTAAACAAATCTTATGAAGCAACCAAAAGAATGTGCCAAGGGCTTTAGTAATTCCTAATACACATATCTGCGACCTTTATCAATAATCAATAATCAATTGTGTCTTCATAGCTAATAATCGAAGTACTTAGTCCTTATCTTTGTAACAATTTTTTGCCTTAAAAAAAAAACTACTTAGCCCTTATTCTCACTTCCCAATACAAAATATAATACCCATCTACTTATCATAAATAAAAAACATATAATACACATCACCACCTAAAAAACCTTAAATCTCTATCGCATCTTGAGGACTAACTCTATGCACTAACCCAAATTTATCACAACATAATCTTGCATTTACATTTCTCTTGTCATTTCAAAACACGTTGGTAAGTTATCCCTAAAAGTTAGAGTCTTAACTTTTTTACTAGCAAATAAATTAAGAACCCTATAACTACTAATAATGAAGTCGGTAAACCTCCATATTCACTTCAATGCTAGGGTGTGAATACTGTTCCATACCAGCTAATACGTACCGTTTTGAAAAGATTCTGGTACATCAGAGGTGCAATTCCGTTTTGTCAAACTTTTTGGTGTATACCGCCAGTACCGGATGGTACCAGTGAGTTTCAGCCTTCTCGTTGGTTTTCCGGCGGTATGTACTGCGGACCACACCAGTGGAAAAACAAAAAAGGAAATGGAGGGGAAAGAGAGAGAAAAGAAGAAGAGATGGGAGCAACATTTGACTCCTGTTGGTCTTCTCTGGCGTAATCTTGCAGCTGTTCGATATATCTTCGCTGTGAGTGAAGTCTCCACATGCACCGCCGTGGGCGAAGCAGTGATCGATCTATGTTCACCGATCATGGGTGAAGTCTTCTTGAAAGTTTAACCTCTGTTCCGTGCGGTTTCTGCTTTTAGTTGGCGTGCATTAAGAGCACACCCTTTTATCCCATTTCTAGTTTTTTAGTCGTCTTTTTTTGGTCTACTTGTTTTTTTGTAACATATTTGTATGTGGTCTGCACATTTTGTGGTAGAAAGTACGTTAGAGATCACACAAAGGAGATTAACAATGAAGACGAGGAGAGACGAGGAGAGGAGAGGAGATGGAGGGGTGGATTGAAATTTCTAGACCTAGAGGTAGATAGGGAAAGTTAATTAACGTGTTCGCAATGGCAAGGTGTGTGTCATATTGAAGATAAAATTGTCCTCTTAATCAATGTCGAGAAAAAGATTTCATGACTGAGTCAGTTAGTCCTGTCACCCTGCTCTTGGCATGAGAAATCTCCAACTGAGTCAGTTAGTCCTCGCAGCCTTGAGCGAAGGACACCATGTAGTCGGACGACACGCTCAAGTCAGGCCCATGTCCCGCACAATGGAGCTAGGAGCATTATTTCAAAAAAAAAAACTTAGTAATTTTCTATTCATACTAGGCAAAACATACATATACAAATAAAAGAAATTAATTACTAGATAGCCACTTTTATTTTACGTGAATATACAGATATATACGATGGGTTAATTTGTGGAATTTGGTTTAGGAAAAATAGAATTACCACGAAAAAGGGGTTAATTCAAATTGGAGATATAAAATGGGTAGACAATTTACGCATTTCTCAAGATTTTATATATTCAATACTCCTGAATGAGGGAGGAACTGATTTAATTTGAGATTTTTTTGATGGTGGTTGTCCCTTTGTTTCTTAGGAGTAGTGGATAGTCTCTTTGGTTTTTGATGCTTTGCTTTGTTCTTTATAGCTGTGTCCCCTTTTTTTTTCTTTTTTCTTTTTTCCTCAACAAAAGAATTTTATTAATCTGTAAAAAATACAATGATTAAAAGGATAAGGGCATCCGAAGAAAAAATTACCAACCTAAGGCTACCCAAACCCAAAACGTTAACCAGAGACCAACAAAAGTGAGACAAGCCCAAACCCTCAAATTCACCCGAAACAGCCACCTACACCAAAAAAACAGCCGCCAAACAAAAAGGACACTTCGAGATTGTTGAGATTTTGCTTTTGTATTTTGGTCTATTTGAGATTGTAATTTATGGGTGTTCCCCTCTAGTCCCCATTGTAACGGTGTTGTTTTCTGGTATAAAATCTTAATTCCCCAAAAAATTGATCTTTTTGTCTTCTGATCATAAAAAAGAACAGTGGTGTCTTCAATTATATTGAATTGCTATTGGTTGAGATAAACGAAGTAAAATACTAGGTAATGTAGGGAGAATATTATTTTAAAAACAAAAAAAAAATTGTAGGGGGATTTATTATTATTATTATTATTATTATTATTATTATTATTATTATTGTTAATGGAGCGTTGTGCAACGTTCTCATGTTATTTTTTTGTTTACTATATTTTTCTTTTTACTGCAGATATAGAGAGAGCTTTCTATTCTCAAATTTGAGTTGCATCAACTAATCAAATATACATTGTGGCATTCAAAATATCTGAATACATCCATCAGTTCTATTGCCTCTTCGACTTGCCACAAGGGTAAGCAAATCCTATATTCGCCTATTTGGTATTGTTAGCTTGTACACACACGGGTATATTATCACCTCCTAAGCTTGTTATGAGTTCGGGTGGCATTTGCAATCAATATCAATTTATCAATTGGATGCTCTAATAAGTTATCAGAACTAGGCTTTTAGAAGTTTCTGGACAAGATTCTCTTGAATTATTGCTTTATTGTTTGTGTCTAAGTGCATCTTATTTTGGTATGATCTATATTTAATGAATTTATTGTTTATCTCTCTACGTGCGAATGAAGGGTCGAACGTTCAGGGTAGTGTTAGAGCTTGTCCCAACATTGGTTAAATTAATATTTTTTGCCGATCAAATAAACATTAGTTAACTATTACCTCCAAAACTAATTTATGAAATTGAGCTGCCTCTCAACTCACTGTCGATTAATTTTGGTTTGTATGCTTTTAGGAATGGAGGAATGTATTGGAGGGACTAACCTGCAAACCTTCGTAGAAACACTCCATATGTAGTGTAGAAAATATGTAGCTAAATAGAAATAACATATTATATCGATCGGCACCCCCAAATGTATAAAAATAAGAAGTTTTGCACACAGAATAAAATTATCTCCCCCCCTTTTAAGAGTCTCATTTTGTAAATTTATTTTTTTATGGAGACATTATCATTACATTCTAAAAAATATATATTTTCTTACTTATTATCTATGAAAACATTATCATTACACTTTTACTCACTAACTTTTTAAAATATAATATATTTTTAGGAAAAAAATGGAAAATGTATCCACTTTTATCTACTAATTTTATAAAATGGATACTTATTAAGAGACAGTTTAAAATGAAATACTAGACTCTAAAAAAGAGATAGGGGGAGTATGTTTCTTCAATTTCTCACATTTAATCACCTGGGGTTACATCAGTTGGCTAGGATTCTTACATTTTATTAGTGAATCAGGAGGTCGAACCTCCCCTTCTACGTGTGAATGTTCTTCGCTTAGAAGGGTTTTCCCTTTTTTTTTCTCTCTCTCTACCCTATAATGGGGGAATTTTTTTTGTCTATTTGTATATAAAAGAGATTATTTACATTATATAATCCCTCCGTCCCTTTTTAAGTGTCCTGCTTCGTAATTTCAACTTATTAAAAAGACATCATCATTATACCTTTCACATCAACTTTTTACTCCACTTTCCTTACTTATCCATCATCATTACACTTTTACTCACTAACTTTTCAAAATGAAATCAACTTTTAGGGACAAAATAGACAATGCACCCACTTAGGCCCCGTTCCAGAATGGGTTTAAGTTCTTATTTTTTGTCTAATAAGAAGGGTTGTTCCACAAAAGATTGAACAATTATTTATTTTTTGAGAAGACAATTTCAAGCTCAAAAATCATGTATTTACGCAAATAATTTTCCTATCAATATGGATCTTATTTGATAGATCTCATTGAGTTCTTTAATACGGTACAAAAAAAATTAAAAAATTATTTCTCATTTACGTTATTTTTTAGTTTGAAAATGTGAAATAAGCTGTGTATTTGGATTTTGTGGAACAAACCTTCTTATTTTTCTTTGAGAAGTGGCAAAATAAGTACTTATTTTTTAAGAAGGTTTCTAAAACGGAGCCTAACTTTACAAAATTGACACTTATTAAGGGACAACCCAAAATGAAATACCGGACTCTAAAAAAGGGACGGAGGGAGTATTAAGTACAAACTATTAATTCGGAACACTATATTCAGTGTGAGAGTTCACAAGACAATAGGAAGGCCGAACTTGAAGCCAAAATCCCAATTTTGAGATGTAGTATAATCCAACGTGATTAGCCAAATGGGTAGAATTTTGAAATACAAAAATTCACATGTCGGAATGTGTCTAAAATGTGTTGATCACATACACTGATTCTGAAGTCACACTATCTTGTTTTTTCTAAATCTCAAAATTTCAAAACACGATTTTCAATAAATTTTTTCTCAATGTCATTCCATTCATTACTTTAAAAAATCCCCCTCTCAAAACTCTCAAATGAACAAAGAAGTCTCGGACACAGTGCAAAGACAATGTTGAACACGTGTCCAAATTAAGCTTTTTACTACTAGGGAAAAAGTTATCGGACGCGTGTCGACAATTGTCACTATCCAAGACGTTTTGCATGCAGACGTGTTACCTTATTAGAAAAATGATATTCATAAAACAATTCAAACACAAGGGCGGAGCCAAGATTTTCGTCCAATGGGGTCGAAAATTGAACTATGTATGATTCAGAGTGCAAGAACGACGTTTTGAGAATTTTTGTGGGTAGAAATTCTATTTTGACTCCTCTTTTTCCTAAGTATAAAACCCTTATATATGGGTTGAGGCGAAAATGAATTTTAAAGAGGGGTCAAATGAGTAAAAATTATACCAATCTCTAACAAAATTTGGAAGGCAGCAGAGTCGGCCCCCCCCCCCTTGTCCCTTGCTCCCTCCGCCCTTGTTCAAACACAACATCTCAAATACATATGAAATCTATACAAACTACTATATAAACGTCCTACATGTATGTGAGATTGTATTTGAATTATTATGTGAGTAACATTTTTGTACCTTATTTGATGTGATGTGTCATCAATATTTATGTGAAGTCTTTCGAAAAAGTTGCTTATTTTGACTAAAAATTCTTCTGTAGCCCTTAGAAAGATTCACAAAGAAGATAGTACATCTTGACTACTCAATCCATCTCTTTTTTAATATTCAGTATTTTATTTTAGGTTTTTTTCTTAATAAGTGTTCATTTTATAAAGTTAGTTGATACACTGTCTATGTTTTCTTTAAAAGTATATTATATTTTGAAAAATTAGTAAGGTGCCATTCCGTTTTCTTTTTAAACCTTTTTAAAAAAAAAGTAGTTTCAAGCTCAAATATAGTAAAAATGGAAATTAATTTTTTGATTTTTTGCATCGTTTAATAGATCTTAATAAAATCTATCAAATAAGATCCATATTCATAAAAAAATTACTTGCTTACTATTTGCATAAATACATAAATTTTAAGCTTGAAATTACATTTATTTTCAAAAAGTACTTTTTGAAAGAAACTGAAACGGGGTAAATAAAATTATAATGATGATGTCTCCATAGAGGATAAGTAGGGAAAGTGGAAATAAAAGTTAATCGATGTGAAAGATATAATGATGATATTTTCTTAACAAGCTAAAGTTATAAAGCTGAACACTTAAAAATGGACGGAGAGAGTACTAGACAGTAGACAAAAGGATAGAGAGTGTCAAACATGTTATTACTATTTAAATACTTAGCTTTCTATGCCTGATATGCATGTTCATTTTTTTCTTCCTTCCTAATATCACTGTGTTATTTACTATTTCATTATTTAGAAAGGCTATACAATGAAAGCATAATATGATCCCATATTATAAAAACTTATAATAAAAGAAAATTAACAATAATAAGAAGGAGGGTAATATTCACCCTCCTTCTAATTGGCCAAAAAGAAAATTATAAAAACTTTCAAAGAATGAAGACCGAGAAAAATGATTTAATAATATGATCCCATTCTGCACTAAAAAGAGATTAGTCGCAAATGGCAAAATTGAAGATATTATTGAACCAACTGGACA
>BPLS01030651.1:0-74412 GCA_019656275.1 Rhododendron kiyosumense | reverse complement strand
GGGGATCTTTTTGGTTTTTACCAAAAAATTCAAAACCCGTTTCTCTCTCTAAAACCAGGCGACAGTCCTTCTCATCGCCATCGTCATCGCCGCCGTCTGCAGCGTGATTGCATCTCAGGCCACCGTCGCAAACAACTCCGTAAGATTCTCATTCTCTCCTTGCGTTTCGTTCTGAGATCCCGTTCTCAATCTTGCCCATTTCCCTAGGGTTTTGTTCTGTGCCATTTCCAAATCCCTCCATTCCTTTAGTATTCTCATGGCGAACGAGGGTGACGACGGCCCTAAGCCTGGAAAGTTTAGGAAACTGTGTGATATTCCCGCTGCCATGTCGGCCTTTAGGACCGAGTACAAAATTCCTGATAATGTGGGCCTCGAACTTGCCCCCTTAGGAGCGGATAAGGACGCAAGCACTTGGGATAGGATGTGTATCCCCATTGTAGCGATTGTCGAGGGTGGAGTTCGTTTCCCCCTCGATCCATTGCTCCGTCGTGTACTCAATTGGTACCGTCTTACGCCCATGCAAGTTTCAACAAACTTCTTCAGGCTAGTGATGGGGGTAGTCGCCCTAAATAGAATCCTAGGAACCCAACTAGGAATCTGGGAAATTCAATGGTGGTATAGCATCGTGCTAAACCCCGAATACAACACTTACTATTTCAAAGTAAGGAAAGCAGAGAAGCGCTTCGTGCTTAATATGCCAGACTCTGCTCGTGACCACAAGATGGACTTCTTGTACGTCACTGGAGCCTTCGAACCAGTGGGGGAAGATGGTCAAGTGGAGGGTTTTCACTGTCCCCACATATGGGGTTACCCACGTATGCTCCTGACTTGCTTTGTAACTTTATTGTTTCATTGCTTTCTCGTAACCGTTTACGTTCTTAACTTATGTTTGCATTTGCTGCAGCGGACAACGCTAACAAACAGCCCCGGGCAGAGCCTAGCTACATCCGAACAGCAGAGATCAACCAAGTTTTGAGATACAGGGGCGAACCTGGTACCCCTTCAACTGGTTGGGGTAGAGACGCCAACGTCCTACTGGGCTACGACCCTACATACAAGGGGTTTATTGACAGAAGATTAGCCAACCCGAGCACCAGCGGGGCTTCTACTTCGTCTGCTCCCCCACCGCGGAGTTCGAGACAACAATCCAGAGTCACCCTCGCCGAGCAGTCAGGTGAGGTTCTACTTCCTGAAGGCGTCCCTCTTACACGAGTGGTGCTCAGGAGGTCCGAAAGGAGACAAGCAGCCCCCGAACAACCCATTCCACTCGGGGTTACCAGCCAGTCATCTTCTTCGGGCTACTCGCAATCTCCACCCGATTCAGGTACAATGGCGCGCCAGCCACTTGACCTCAGCTCCCTTCTGACTGTCCCAATAAGGGGACGTGGTGCTGCCAACAGAGTGGCATCCACAGGTGCTGCCCCCCCACGCTCTCGTCGCACTAGAGGGGGGTCGACAAGGTCATCGTCGACAACTCGCGAATGGGACAGTTTCGTTGATGCCGATGACGCCCACAGGGACAAACGTCCAAGAAATGAAGACCCGTCCTCCTCTGACGTGCCAGCTGACACGGAAATCAGCCAACCACGATCACCTCCTCTCCAGGTGCTTCCCCAAACGTGGGCTCCCACACTTATCAGAGGTGATCGCCCCGTTCACGTCGGGAACAGTGCCAGTTCTTCTGAGACGGCAATTGCTTTGGCACAGGCTCTATCTCTGCCTGTCGACATGCAGAAGGAAGCCGCATCCCCTGCAGATAGGCTTGTATCCACTGGTCTCGTCAGTGGGATCAAGGTAAACAAATTCTCTTTTATAGCAAAGGCCCTTATTATGGTAGTTAGGAATTTCCTTAACCTACGTCTGGTGTTTGTACAGTTTATTCAAAAAATGATGACTCTGGGACAAAAGTTCCAAGTTGCTGAGACAGAAAGAGTCAAGCTGCTGAATGATAATACGAGGCTACTCCGAACAGTCACGAGGCTCGAGAGAGAAAGAGACAATGCCAAAGCAGACTATGCTGAGGCCAAGGGCAACCTCGAGACTGCTGCGGACAACCTCAAGCAAGCTTTGGCTGAGATCAATAATACCAAGAAGGTAGCCTTTGATGTCGGATACGAGAAGGGCTTCGATGCTACTACTGCCAGCTATGTGGAACAGATGCCGGCCATCCAAGATCAGATCTAGGCTGCAAGCTGGGAGGCTTGTTTGGCCAAGGTCGGTGTTGCGGACGACTCTCCACTGTGGGTTGAGAATGATCTTCCTAGTAGCCGTGCAACAGCAACTCTGGAGCAAGACGATGCCCCTGCTAATGACGTGGACCAGCAGATCGACGAGTTTGCTGAAGTTGAGGAAGAAACTCAGGTGGAACCACGGGGGCCAGGGACCGAACAGTCATCAGCCTAGGAGGCTGTTAATGAGCCTGTCGTTGAGGAGGGAGGCAATGCCACTGTGGAGGTCGCGGCAGATGTGTTCCCTGAGATCCAAAACTTGGATTGAAGTAGCTGGTAAGTATGATCGTTTCCTCCGAACAACATGCAGGTCCTGTGTGACCGTAGTTATTTCAGCCCTGCGAGGCACCAGACTTAGATATCTCTTCATTTTTGTTTTTGTTTGATACAAGTATTCGGCCCTTCGTGGCATAACTTTGGGTTTTGTCTGTTGCTCGACCCTTCGTGGCCACTTCTATCTTTTCGGATATTTCATATTTGTCTTTAGGCATCTCGTAATTGTGTACGTTTCCTTGTGCTTCTTACCACAAGTTATTTGCCAAGACTGCATCTATTCATATGGATTTCGTACTTGGATTTTACTAAGTGTATTCGTACTTAGAATTGTACAAGTATTTGACATGTCTCGTTATGTCTTACAGAATCAAGTATTTCGTACTTGATTACTTGCATGTTTACGTATGCAAGCCTCAGATTTTATTAAGTATATAAGTATTTCGTACTTGAGGTATCTCATACCAGATTTTGATCAAAATTCCTCGAATTCAAATCGAATTTAATACAAAGGTTAACTGTAAGTTTCTCGGACTTATAGTATCTCATACTGTTTAGCACAATCACTTACTCAAATGATTGTACCCGAACAGCTGCATGTGTTTTGTATGCATCCCAAGTGTTTTCATACTTGGGATACATTTGTTTATAAGTTTCTCATACTTTAGCGTTTGTTCGTGCGCAGTTATTATGCTATCAAGCATAGATGTATTCGTGTATGGCGTTCGTGCCAATCCCATACTCCCCAATATGAATAAGGAAAAGAAAATCAGTATTCCATATTTCATATTAAAAAACCAATATTTTCAAAAAGCTGAATATACTGTGAGGAAAAGAATGTCTTTATTCATAGACTGAACTCAATGGGGCATTATTCGTACCCCTTGCAACTAAAACAGAGTAATCCGTAAGTAGAATAAAAGAAAAAAGGGAATTTTATTCGTAATTCCCACACAATCACGTAGTGCAAAAATAAAACTAAATTCTTTTAGACAAAGAATTTTCTCAGATTATGAACATTCCATGGCCTCGGGATTGGGTTGCCGTCCAGATCAACCAATCTGTAGGCCCCTACGCCCACAATCTCTGTTACCTGATACGGGCCTTCCCAGTTGGCCCATGGCTTGCCTTCGTTGGCTACCTTGGTGTTGCCGAGCATCTTTCGTAGTACAAGGTCCCCAATACCAAACTCTCAATGGTGAACATGCTTATTATAGCTCTTCATCAGCTGTTCTTGATAAGAGGCCAAATGGACTAGGGCCCTTTCTCTCCTTTCCTCGGTGAGATCAAGCTCAATTTCAAGGGCTCTGTCATTGCCCCCACTTTCAACCAACACAGTCCTGTTGGTTGGAAGGCCCACTTCCAGAGGTATGACTGCCTCTGTACCGTATGCCAATGAATAGGGGGTCTCTCCCGTAGACCTCCTCGGTGTTGTCCAATGTGCCCATAAAACAAGGGGCAATTCATCGGGCCATTTCCCTTTGGCCTTATCCAACCTCTTCTTGATCCCGTCAAGAATGGTTTTATTAGATGCTTCTGCCTGCCCGTTACTCTGAGGGTATGCTGGAGTTGGATAGTAGTTCCGAATTCCATACTGGGCACAAAACCCCTTGAACTTCTTTTGAAATTGGGACCCATTATCTGTGATCAAAGAATAAGGAACCCCAAATCGAGTAATAATACTCTTCCACACGAACCTCTCTATCATGGGTTCAGTGATTTTGGCCAATAGTTCAGCCTCAATCCATTTGGTAAAATAATCTGTCGCAACTAAAAGGAATTTTCGATTCCTAGTTGCTTTGTGCAATGGACCCACGATGTCCATTCCCTATTGGGCAAACGGCCAAGGACTTGTCAAAGGCACCAGATCCTCGGCTGGTGTTCGAATCATTGGTGAGAATTTCTGACACTTCTCACAAATTTTAACATACATCTTTGCATCCTCCTGCATATGCGGCCACCAGTAGCCTTGGGTAATTGCTCGGTGGGCGATGGATCTGCCCCCAGCATGGCTCCCACATGTTCCTTCATGTATTTCGTGAAGAAATTTCTGCACCATCTCGGGGTGTGCGCACAGCAAATATGGGCCCGTGAAGGACTTTCTGTAAAGCTTCCCTTCTGGGGATAGCCAAAACCTTGCAGACTTGGTTTTGACCTTATGAGCTTCCTTTTTATCGATGGGGAGTATTTCATCTCGTAAAAACCCCACGATTGGGTCCATCCAACTTGGACCTTGGTTCACTTCCAAAACTAACTCCACGCTTCTCCCAATGCTCGGCTCTATAAGATACTCAACTGCCACTCTTCGCTTGAGTTCGGTTGGGACCGCTGCAGCCAGCCATGCCAGTGAATCGGCATGTGCGTTCTGTCTAGAACTTATCTGTTCAATGTGGACCCTCTCGAAGGCATCAAGTAAATCTTTGGCAGCTTCCACATATGCCACCATCTTCTCATTCCAGGCTTGATATTCCCCGGACAGCTGATTCACCACAAGTTGTGAGTCACAATGCACCCTTACTCTTTTTGCCTTCAAAGTCTTCGCACTTCTCAATCCAGCTAAGAGTGCCTCGTACTTCGCCACATTATTCGATGCGCTGAATCCAAGCCGAACAGACAATTCTAGCATAACTCCTCCAGGAGGAAAAAGAACAACACCTATTCCCGAACCAGTATTACAAGCTGATCCGTCAACGAATAACTTCCATTCCGTATCGTCCTGTTTGGCTGAGACTTTATCCCTCGTGGACAACGTTTTACTCTCCTGTTCCTTTTTCGTAGGAGGTAGGGGAGCTACCGTGGGAGAGAACTCTGCCGCAAAATCAGCCAACACTTGGCCTTTGATTGCTGTTCGTGGTTGATAATCAATATCGTATTGACTCAACTCGACGAACCACGTTGAGATTCTTCCTGAAAAATCTGCCTTTCGTAGTAGCGACTTCAGTGGAAATTCAGTATAGACCACAACCCTGTGGCTTTGGAAGTAGTGGGGCAATTTTCTCGTTGCTGTCCTAAGTGCCAGGACAAGTTTCTCTAGGGGCAGATATCTCGTCTCTGCGTCTAGCAATGTCTTGCTTACATAATATATTGGGATTTGCTTGATTCCCAAATCCCTTAACAGGACTGCACTCACAGCATGCTCAGAAACAGCTAAGTACAAAATCAAGGACTCACCTGGCTGCGGGGTTGACAGAAGAGGAGGCTCGGCCAGATACTTCTTCAGGTCCTGAAAAGTTTGCTCACATTCTGCTCCCCATTCAAACCCTTCCCTCTTTTTCAATAACTGAAAAAAGGGCCTACATTTATCACTTGATCTGCTGATAAATCTATTAAGTGCTACAGCCATCCCAGTTAATCTCTGGACCTCCTTCGTGGTTTTGGGACTTTGCAGCTTCTGCAGAGCTATAATCTGATCTGGGTTGGCCTCAATTCCCCTCATGGTGACCAGATGCCCTAGGAACTTCCCAGAGCCAACTCCAAACGCACATTTCGAGGCGTTGAGTTTTAGCTTGTATTTCCTCAAGATTTCAAAGACTTCTCTCAAATCTGTAATATGCCCTCGCTTATCTCGGCTTTTCACCACCATATCGTCTATGTAAACCTCCATAGTTTTCCCGAGCAGCTCCCTGAACATGATAGTCGCAAGCCTTTGGTATGTCGCCCCTGCGTTTCTCAGCCCAAACGGCATGACACTATAGCAGTACAAACCTCGTGGGGTGATGAAAGATGTCTTCTCCTGATCGGGCCCAAACATAG
Organism: Rhododendron kiyosumense; assembly: GCA_019656275.1. Lineage (NCBI taxonomy): Eukaryota > Viridiplantae > Streptophyta > Magnoliopsida > Ericales > Ericaceae > Rhododendron > Rhododendron kiyosumense. The sequence continues at coordinate 68,158 of BPLS01030651.1, read as the reverse complement.
CAATTTGATGGTATCCTTGATACGCATCAAGAAAACTCATTCGCTCATAGCCAGTTGTTGCCTTAACCAACTGGTCTATCCTTGGGAGGGGAAAACTGTCCTTAGGGCAGGCCTTGTTCAAGTCTGTGAAGTCCACGCAGACACGCCACTTCCCATTCTTCTTCTTTACGACCATGGTGTTGGACAGCCACTCAGGGTAGTAAACCTCACGTATTGCTTTTGCCTCAAGCAAACGATTAACCTCTTCAACAACAGCATCCATGTGCTGTACGGCCGCCCTACATTTTCTATGAATAACTGGCTTATGCTGAGGGTCAACATTCAAATGGTGGCAGATTATGTCAGCATCTACGCTGGGCATCTCTTCTGGTTAACATGTCAACATATTCCTTCAGAAACTGTATTGACTCAGCCTTTTCCTCTGCTGGTAGTGATTCCCCTATCAAAAAATATCTTTCAGGATCAGCCTCGTTGATCTGAACTTTTTCCAAGCCCTCGATTACCTTATCAACCGGGCATCTTCCGACATCCTCGATAGTCGGTTGATTTGGTACTTCCAGTGTATGAACATGGTGGGCCTTCGGGGCCTTCTTAACGATGGAAATCAAACATTGTTGGGCCACTTTCTGATTGCCCCTAATTGCTTCGATCCCATTGGATCCTGGGAATTTCACCATCTGGTGGTAAGTTGAGAAGACTACCCTCATTTTGTGTAACCAGGTTCTTCCTATAATTGCGTTATAGGAAGAAGGGACGTCCACGACTAGAAAATCCGTCCTCAAAACAACTGATCCTGCCCGAACAGGTAGTGTTACCTTTCCAAGGGGCCAAACTGCCCCTGTACCAAACCCAATCAAGGGTGTTGTGGATTGCTTCAAATCTGTTTGGGCCAGCCCCAGCTTCTTGAATGCGCCGTAGTACATCACCTCTGTACAACTTCCTGAATCCACTAGGATCCTCTCAATGTCATACTCCCCGACTCGTAGGGTTATGACCAAAGCATCATTATGGGGTATCTGGACTTCTCCCAAATCGTCATCTGTGAAAGCGATGCTTTCATTGCATACGTCACTCTCTCGTCCTCTCTTATTACCCAATCGCATCACATGCTGATCGTGCTTAAACTGCCTCTGTAACAGCCTAACCTCGTTTCTCGTATAAGGTGCGACCAACCCATGTATCATATGGATTACCCCTTTAGGATTCTGCTCGTAATCCAGTTCCATGGCCTTCCCTTTTTCCTTGGGATCTTCCTGGATAAACTCTTTGAGATAGCCCCGAGAGACCAAATCGTCAAGGTGTTTCTTGTACATCTCGCAATCTTCAGTCATGTGGCCCCAATCCTTGTGGTAACTGCAGTGCTGATTCGTAGCACGTTTAGCGTCTTTATCTCCGCTAAGACTTGGGGGCCATTTGAAGTATGGCTGATTCTTTATTCGATAAAGAATCTTGTAGATTGGTTCCTTCCAAACAGTAGTGATAGAAAAGAAGGATTTGGGATCAGGGGCTTGCTTTTCCTTGTACGGATCTTTCTTAGCTTGTCCGTACTCCTTCCGCTCCTTGTACGTTTTGGGCTCAGGTTTATCCACCTTCTTTGCTGGTGTCTTAGGCTGTTCGGCAGCAATCCTGCCGTCCTCGCGGAGTATGTCATCCTCCATTCTGGCGTGCTGCTCTATTCGCTCCATCAGTTTGGCCAACGTAGCCACCGGATGTTTATTCAATGAGCGACGCAGTTCTCCCCGAATAGGCAAGCCAATTTTGAAGGTTGCTATGGCATATTCCTCGCTACAACTCTCAATCTCGTTGAAAGTTTCCCAATACTTCTTTGCATAATCTCTGATCGGCTCGCTCTCCGCCTGTTTCATGGTGGAAAGACTCTCAAACGTCTTTGGGGCCTTTCTACTTGTCAAGAACCGAGCAGTGAATTCCTCGGCCAACTGCCTCCATCCTCTTATGCATTGCGGTGCCAATTTATGCAACCAAGACAAGGCCACCTTGCCTAGACTTGATGGGAACATTTTGCACAGAATGGCATCGTCGCCATCGTGCATGAACATGGCCTGCTAGTAATGCTGTATGTGAGCCACATGGTCCGTGTTTGTCTCGTAAAGCACGAACGCTCCGTGCTTCACTCTGCTCGGCAACCTGGCCTCTTGCAGCCTCCGTGCAAAAGGGGAGGCTGCAATGTTACTCAGGGCTTTACGTGCCGCTTCTCGTGGAGACACTGTTCCTTCCTCATTTTCCTTCGTTTTGTAAGCAGTGGCTTTGGCCCAGTCAGTATCAGGTCTCTCGTACCTGTCACGGTGATGCTTCCTTGTTTCTTCCTCGGGTGAGGAACTCCGTTCTCTGCTCCTTCTTCTTCGTGAAGAAGCCCTTCGCCTTTCTAGTGTTCGGTCTTTACTTCTGCTTCTCCTCCTTCGTGGGGAAGCTTCATACCGTCTCGTAGTAGGACTATTGCTCCTGCTCCTTCTACCTCATGAATGAGGCTCTTTATGGACTAGCAGAGCCCTCCTATCTTCTCCAGAATTCCTTCGTGAGAGTTTGGAGTCCTCCGGGTGATCTCGTACCCGCTGCAGCTCTCGTATTTTGTACTCTCATTTTTTAATCAAACGAGCGTACTCCTCAATTTCCTTCCTCTTTTTGTCAAGGATATCCTCACTGTTATGGACACTTTTTGAACGTTCCACCGATGCCTCTCTTCGGTGGGATTTACTCCTTCTCGTGGAGCCCGTAGTTGCTTTGTCCTCTCTTCCAGTGGGCTTTTTCGAAGCACCTGGTGGAGATTTATCCCCTCCACCACTTAACTGGTTCTTTGGATTGAACGGCGTGGTTGGATCTTCTTCCATCATGGTTATCTTTTCAGGGGATTCGTTCGTTTCCCACAGATGGCGCCAATTGTAGGGGGATGAAAACAATCGGTGCTCTGGACAACACCAAACTGTAACGGCTTCGCGTGCCTCTACACCGGAACCCTAGTTCTTCGCCGGAACCCTAATCTGCAAAACAGACAAGGGGTGAGTGCACCTTTGCCTCTCGTGGCAAAGGCCCTCCGATGCCTAAGTTAGTATCACATACTAGTAAATAACCCTAATTATCAGTAGGAAAGCAATAAGAGATAGCCAAAAATTGCGTACCTTTTACCTCCAGGTTTACCTCGTATTTATAGATTCGCTGATGCTTGTTGTCCAAGCATCCCTGTTGCCCTAAGATTCCTATCTCGTATAGGAAACCTAGTATCTTATGGATTCTCGTTCCCTTATCTGCATAATAGCTTAACCTTTATGGGACTCTTTCCCATAATTATCCGAACACTCCACTCACGCGGGGTCTCTTGCCTTGATCCTACATACCCGGGATCTCATTCTTTTACGGAATATTACCATTCTGGAGCATTCTTGCCACGTCATGATTTAGGGCAACTTCTTCCACTGTTCGGCTACCTTTTTGTCGAACAGTCCTCCTGGACCAATGACCTCACATGCAACTAGTCCATATCGTTACATCCGGACAGATGACTTCACATGTCTTTTGTCCTTATCAGCCGAACAGACTGTCTGGACCAATGGCTTCACGTGTCATTGGCCCTAATCGCCGTTCATCGAACTACCCGCGCGATAAGCCTTGTCTCGCTTATCACGTGCCCTTGATACATCACGTGCTCGGTTGCTAAGTGTGCTTGTTCGGGAATACCTCCCTACAGGTTCTTGAATTTTTATTTTGTTCTTTTTATTCCTAATTTTTAAGAGTTATTATTTTCTTGGTTGCCAAAAAGTGAATCCAAAATTTATTGCCTCATTCGGATTTTAATATCCACATGCTGATGTACGCGAGGTTGAGCCACATGCTAATGTACTGGAGGATGAGCCACATTTTAAATTTGTGAGGATGAGCCACATGCTGATATACGGGAGGATGAGACACATGCTATTGTATGGGAGGATGAGCCACATGCTGAAAATTGTGAGGATGAGCCACATGCTGATGTACGGGAGGATGAGCGTGAGTTCGATCAACAGGAGGATGAGGTACATGAAAGTTAGAATACAATTTTGTGTTTCTAGCTTTGAATTGGATAGATATATTTCACTCAACAACTACTACTACTACTACTACTACTTTAGAATTTTTCATTTATGTTCATTTATAATTCATTTGTTAGACTAAACTATTGTTTGCAATATACATGAAATGACACAAGGAAGAGGACAGGGGAAAGGACGAGGGAAAGGGCGTCAGGTGAGGCAAGAAGAGGTAGACGATCAAGCAGTTGGTCCACAAGACCGGATTTTGTTAGTTGATTTTAGGAACCATGTTGCTGCTGATTGATATTTAGAACGGTAGGGAGCAACCGTTGTTGAAACTGCACTCCCATGGACGTAATTTGAAGAAGTGGTCAATAGTGGAGGCAAATGAATGGTTACTTATGAGGGTCAAACGTTCAGGGTTGTTTTCACTTTCTTAGATTATTTCTTCATACTGCAACAAAGTGTTACTATCTGCCTTTGTGGAGAGGTGACATCTAGAGACGAATAGCTTTCACTTTTGTGGAGAGGTGGCATCCGTTGCATTATTTGAAAGAATTTGAAGTGTCATTGAACAGTCTTGTCATTGAAAAATGCCAGACATCATTGAATTTTTGGATGCGAACACGGTTTACGAGGAATAAAATTCCTACAAATATTTATTTTCATGTTGGCACGTTATACGAGGAAGAATTATAGCCCATTTTAACCAATAATAAATATGAGAGTTGATTTTCAAACTCCCCTTTTAATATCCACACTCTTTTTCGTCCTTAATAACCCATTCATTCTGGTACTATTAATTTCGGAAATAAATATCCGAAATCTATAACAAGTTTTGGACCTTAATATCTTATTTGTATACCATTACTTAGATTTTAATTTCCGAACAGAATGAGAACTATGAGATAGAATGACACCAATCAGATACTAATGTTCGAATTGGATCAATAATTTTGGAAAATAATATCTGAAATTTGTATCCATGTTCGAACTTTGATATCTGATTTTTATACCATTACTTGGATTCTAATTTTCAAACAGAATGACAACTATGAGACAGAATGACACCATTCAGATACTAATATTTGAATTGGATCAATAATTTTAGAAAATAATATTTGAAATTTGTACTCATGTTCGGACTTTAATATCTAATTTTTATACCATTACTTGGATTCTAATTTACGAATAGAACGTCACAGACTTGACAACTATGAGTTTTCAAACAGAAATACAACATAAGAGTTCCCTTGACGATCTGAAAACTATATGTGAAGAAATCATCCAATTTTCATAACATTGCAACACATTATATAATAGAACACATTAAATCGTTTCTGAATCTAAAATGCCTAATTCACATCGATGACCTCCTTTGTTGCTATGTCAACGCCAATGATCTCGTTGAACTTTTGAATGGCCGCAACATGTGCTGCATCCCAATTTTTAAAGATAGAAAGATGATGTTTTTTCCAATTACAAGCTATTGGCGGCACAGGGGAACCCGACTTTAGGAATACTTGCCATATTGGTGCTCGTGGACCATCATTGCCCTTTACAGCTTTCAATTCAAATGGGTATTCACATTTTTTGGTGCCCGTGGACCGTACTCTCTTCTTCACAGCTACCTCCTTCCCATTAACCTTCTTCACAAATGGTCTATACTTACCGCTCTTTTCACACGAAAACCTCATCATAGGTGTGCGATTCTTAATACATTTCTCAAAGCCCTTAATTACAATGATAAACCCGTGTTGTTTACCAGTGCATGTTATCCAATCTACCAACGCTTCATCGGATGGAAAAACCTACACACAGATAAAAAAATTATAGCCCATAATATAATCGCACATGATAAATGCTCCATCAAAAAACACTCACGTCTCCGTTGTAAAATGCTTCATATAATCGTATGGAGGACGAGTGGAAGTAGGTATACTCGATAGCCCTGCATAACTACCAAGTGTTGAAGTGTCACCCTGTAACACACAAAGACAAACCAGGTAAACGTAGGATTCTCTACAGTTTCATTTGGATATTACCATCTGAAAACTGGAACCAAATTCGGATATAAGAGTCCAAAAATGTTGACAATATTCGGATATTAATACCTGAATTGATGTGCATAATTCAGACATTAGAGTCCAAAAAAGTTAGTCAAATTTCGGCACTGTGTGTCCGACTATGTCGTGCCAGAACTGAAATTGAAAATGGAGGGCGGGCTTACCTCTTGTAGCAGTTTTTGCTCTGTCACTATAATATCTGTGCTATCAACTTGTTTCTCAACTTCTATTGCGTGATTTTTCAACTCCAAATCTTGGTGTATTGATGGGTCAACTATTTCTTGTTTATCAATGGAGAGAGAGGAAACAATCAAAGTTTCCATTGAAAGTTTAGAAGGAAGAGGAGGGGAGGAAGATAGGCAAGGTTGGCTGGGAGGAGCCTGTTGGTGGGTGGTGGGAGCTAGGTAGGAGCTGGGAAGGGATGAAAATGAAGGAGTTTGAACGGGGAGGGAGGAGACGTCGTTCTCTGAAGAAGAATGGGGAGGGAAAATCAGGAAAATCATAGGGAGGAATGTAATATTCTTAAGGGGTAAAATGGTCAAATAACATGAGGTCTTAGGGATATAATGGTCAAACTGTACGAGGGCATTTTTGTTCGTAACTGGTAAAAGTTTTAATCGACTGTGGATAGTAGCAACTGGGATGCGAATAGCGGCGTCCTAACGGTTCTTCCTTACCTCCGCTTGCCAAATATCCGTACGGACATGAGAGGAGGGCATGACCGGAAATTCATCCAAATCCAACGCTATATATAACCGACGGCCGACCCGTCCGCTTCTCTTTATATAATGCTGACCTACTTTGTTGTTTGAAACCGTAGGCAGAGCGAGAGAGCGAGAGAGAGAGAGAGAGAGAGAGAAGGTCCAGAGTGGTATGAGAGATACACTTCACACAATTCCGTCCCGGAAAAAAGCGCCCCTATTCTTCGCTGCATTTTTTGTGGTAGTCTCCTTGAATTTTGTTGGGGGGGGTTTGAATTGACATCTGATGAGTCGTTTAGGGTTGAAATCGGTGGTCTACCATGGGGATTCCTGTTTGGGAGAGTTGGAAGCTATCCCAGTCAAGGACAACCAGGATTTCCAGTTCCCGAATAATGAGATTCGAATCCACCACATATCCCCACTCAGCGAACGCTGCCCTCCTCTATCAATCCTCCAAACAATTTCCTCATTTTCAGTCCGATGCAAGCTCGAATCCACGTCCCCGGTTGAACAGTCTCACTTGATCAATCTTCACGCCTCTTGTTTCCATGAACTCAAGGTCTCAATCACTCTAATATCTACTTTTTTACATTTCTGCTGATGTATACATTTATGCTCGGTCTTAGTTTTAGTCAGACTAATGTATGCTGAAATACTAAAGTAGTCTGCAAAGTAGTGTACTAAATCCATTTGTGGGTTATGCATTTTTGTATTGCCATGTGCGACATATTTCTAAATATACGTTTGGTTTAAAGTATAAGATCGGATTTGTAAGCGCAAAAGGACCACATATCTTGCATTTTGGTTGGAACTTTCGGCCACCATTAAATATCCACTGTATATGGAATTCCACACACCTGGCATGTATGATATCTTGGGGATGGGTCATTTGCAAATATCCTTGCTTTTAGTCCGATGTGATTACTTGTCCGAGGAAATTATGTATTCATCCACCATTACCCCTATCACACAAACTGGAGTAAATTATTTATTGTCTCCTGAATTGTTGGATGAGAGTCACTGCGACTTTGCAGATCCAACTCAACTGCTAGTAAAGGTCATAATTGGTAGATATACTCCCTAGCTCCAGTAATGCTAGCTACACTTAACAGCTGACATTGTCCTTTGTTTCTTTGCTTGATACCATAGTGATAAATGTTTTTTTTTGTGGGTAAGTTAAGATTTTATTACCAAACAGAGAAGTTACCCTTGAAACAAAGCATACAAACAAGGAAAGGGAAAATGGTAAGGAATAGGCTCTCACCCTAACAACAAAAGAACAGAAGCAACTCTAGCCTAGAAAACACCCTTTGGATAAAAAGGAAAAGAAACTAGATGTAGTAACAAGTTAGGCCCTATCAAAGACCCTGTGAGGAATATTCCAAACAACACATCAAGTCAAATTCACACCAGTCTTCTTAATGCCTCTCCATGAACTAGCACAAGCTCTGATGTTAGTAGAAATTTGGGCTTTCAACTACAGCAAACTACTACTGTGGTGTTGAAAGATCCTACTGTTCCTCTCTCCCCACGCATAGTATAGTAAAGCAGCAAAAGTGGTGTTGAAAGATCCTCGTGTTCCTCTCTCCCCACATATAGCATAGTAAAGCAGCAAAAGAGAGTTTAAACCATAAACCACCAAACAAGGATCCAGAAGCATGTTTTTCCAACCAATCAATGATGTGAGCCATATCAAGAAGAGGATAAAGAGACCTGTTCCTCCTTTGAATATTCTGCCAAAGCTAAGAAGAGTAAGAACATTGGAAGAAGAGATGCTCACAAGTTTGCAATGTTGTTGAACAAAGAATACGCTGAGCACTCGCTACAATTAAATATCCACTGTATATGGAATTCCACACCACCTGGCATGTATGATATCTTGGGGATGGGTCATTTGCAAATATCCTCGCTTTTAGTCCGATGTGATTACTTGTCCGATGAAATTATGTATTCATCCACCATTACCCCTATCACAAACTGGAGTAAATTATTTGTCTCTTGAATTGTTGGATGATAGTCATTGCAACTTTGCGGATCCAACTCAACTGCTAGTAAAGGTCATAATTGGTAGATATACACCTAGCTCCAGTAATGCTAGCTACACTTAACAGCTGATATTGTCCTTTGTTTCTTTGCTTGATACTATAGTGATAAATGTTTTTTTTTTTTTTTGGGTAAGTTAAGATTTTATTACCAAACAAAGGAGCTATCCCTGAAACAAAGCATACAAACAAGGAAAGGGTAAGGAATAGGCTCCCACCCTAACAACAAAAGAACAGAAGCAACTCTAGCCTAGAAAATACCCTTTGGACAAAAAGGAAAAGAAACTAGATGTAGTAACAAGTCAGGCCTTATCAAAGACCCTGTGAGGAATATTCCAAATAGCACATAAAGCCAAATTCACATCAGTCTTCTTAATGCCTCTCCATGAACTAGCACAAGCTCTGATGTCAGTAGAAATTTGGGCTTCCAACTATAGCAAACTACTACTATGGTGTTGAAAGATCCTCCTGTTCCTTTCTCCCCACACATAGTATAGTAAAGCGGCAAAAGAGAGTTTAAACAATAAACCACCAAACAAGGATCCAGAAGCATATTTTTCCAACCAATCAATGATGTGAGCCATATCAAGAAGAGGATAAAGAGACCTGTTCCTCCTTTGAATATTCTGCCAAAGCTGAGAAGAGTAAGAACATTGGAAGAAGAGATGCTCACAGGTTTCCAATGTAGTTGAACAGAGAACACACCGAGCACTCACTATAATTCCCCATTTCTGAAGCCTATCCAAAGTGGAGAGCCTACCTAGAATTGCCAACCACTGGATGATAGCCCATCTTGGAACAGCATGTTTAAACCACACCACCTTTGCCCAACTAACATGAGGACGCTGCCTCCTAATAGCATTCCACGCAAATTGAATTGAAAACTGACCATTGGCACTGAGATTCCATCGTACATTGTCCTCTTGATCTATATGGGGGATGAGAGAAGCAGGGGTGTGCTGAATAATTTCCCTAGTAGCAGAGTTTCTACATCTGGGCCGCTTCTATCATATCATGATTGGCAACTATAGACGCTACTTTGGCATACAAATTCCTGCCCAAGTTATACACAATTCTGGTACCAAACTTAGTATAAAGAGGGCCTAATGGATGCCAGTTGTCCAACCAGAGAAAAGTCTTACTACCATTTCCAATCACATAAGTGATCCAAGGCTGTACAAGAGATTGAAGATTGAATAATTTTTTGAATTGTCCATGAGGCAGAACCTGGGATAGCCATAGAACATAAGCATTGATCTTTGATAATGTATGTGTGAATCCATTTTACCCATAAAGTGTCAGCCTTAAGAGCAATAGCCCACAAGTGCTTTGTCATAGCAGCCCTATTCCAGTCCTTGAGAACCCTAAAACCAAGGCTTCCTTCTTCTTTAGGAGCACACACTTCAGCCCAAGAAACCTTTGCATCAGTACTCTTCAACTCAGTCCCTGACCAGAAAAAGGATCGAAGCAGTTTCTCAATACCCTTAAGCACCTTTTGGGGCAAAATGAAGATGGAACTCCAGAAAATTTGAGTACTAAACAAGACAGATTTAATGAGTTCAGCCCTGCCTCCATATGACAATAACTTGTTGGTCTTATTCTACCAAGAATTTTATCCAACAACATTTGACAATCTAAAGCATGTAGCCTAGTTGTGATGAGGGGCACACCCAAATACCGAACAGGAAGCATACCCTCTAGGATGGCTAAGATTTGTTGCAAACTCCTCCTTTACTCTCAGCAGAAACACCAGCAAAATAGACACAACTCTTTTGGAGATTTGGCTTAAGCCTAGACATAGAATGGAAATCTTGCAACATACCATTTATAATCTGAAAGGATAAAGGATCAGCACCACACATGATGAAGAGATCATCCGCAAAAATAAGGTGAGAAAGATGCAAGGCCCTGCACCTAGGATGAAAAGAAAAGACACTTTGACTAATTCTTTGCTGCAAAATGGAAGAAAACCCTTCCATAACTAAAAGGAATAGGTAAGGGGATAGAGGATCCCCCTGCCTCAGTCCCCTTTTTCTTGGAAAATAATCCACCAGTTCCCCATTGATGCTTACAGAGAACATAGCAGTGGATACACAAGCCTTGATCCATTTGAGAAACTGAGGACGTAACTCCATAACCTTCAAAACTTCAAATAAAAAACCCCAATTGACGGAATCATAGGCTTTCATAAGGTCTATTTTCAGAGCACACCTTGGAGAACCTTGATTTTTATGATAATCTCGAACCAGCTCTTGCATAAGTAACACGTTATCCACTATAGATCGCCCTTTGATAAAAACTGGCTGATTGGTTAGGCCTGATTAGAGAGGATAAGAAAGGTTGGAGACGAGCTACACTTATAGGGGACATTACAACACAAGATTGGTCTATAATCTTTGACAGTTCTAGGGGCCGATGTCTCAGGAACAAGGGATATGGCCGTTGAGTTCCATTCTTTTAGCAAAAACCCTGTCTCAAAAAACTGCTCGACATCTTTGACAACATCTGGCCCCACAATATCCCAGTTTTTGTGGTAAAAAGAAGAACTAAACTCATCAGGCCCAGGAGCCTTATCCCCATGGATTGAAAAAATAGCATTTTTGACCTCAAGATCAGAAATAGGATGAATCAGAGCGGCCCCTAAGTCAGGAGAGATGTGAACCTGAATTGCCTGCCTCAGCTCTGGGAAAAAGCTGTCATCAGTAGCAAAGGAAGTACCGAGCAAACCCTTGTAATAACTAAGAATTTCATGCTTAATAGCACTAGGATCCTCCAATCTAATCCCATTCTCAGTCATCAAACTCAGAATTTTACTTTTTCATCGTGAGCTACTAATTTTTGGTGAAAAAACCTAGTATTTTGATCCCCAAGAGTTAACCACTTGACTCGAGATTTCTGCTTTTTAAACCCTTCCTCTGCCAAACTAAGCTCCATGTATGTACACAGAGCCTCTTTTTCAAGAGAACATAAAACAGGATCGTGAGGGTTATCAAAAACTCCTTCTGAACCTGATGAAGATGGGACTTAGCCTGCTCTACCCTTAGACTGATATGAGAGTAATGTTCCTTATTCAGATTCCTCAAAACAGGCTTGAGCCTTTTAAGCTTAAGACTGAGCTGAAGCATGTTAGATTGGCCCTCCGAAGGACAAGACCAAGAAGCAAATAGTAAATCACTAAAAGATGTATGCAACATCCAAAAGGAAAAGAATTTGAAAGGCTGTTTAAGAGCTACAACAGGCAAAATAGACACTAGGATTTTACATTGATCAGACACACCTGGAGCAAGGAAGCATGCTTCTGACTCTGCAAAATCATCCATCCATCGAGCATTCACCAAAGCCCTGTCTAGCTTGCTCTTGTTATCTCCCAAACCTCCTCGTTTGTTTGACCATGTGTACCAAAATCCCCTTGCAGGCATATCATCTATTTCCAAATCATGAAGGCAGTCATTAAACTCAAGAGCAGCAGAACTATCAAAACCCACCATCCTTTCATTAACTTTACGAACAACGTTGTAGTCACCCATTTGCAACCAAGCAGAAGTCCCAACAACAGAGTTAGCATGATGAAGCGCACTCCAAAGCCCCCTCCTCTCACTAACACTATTAGAACCATACATTACGGAAATGAAAAACTCTCTGTGACAAGCAATCCCTTCCACCTTCCGCAAGACCATTTGAGAAGAAGCAGAAATGATGGTAACAGTCAACACCCCTGGATCCCAAGGCATGATAATTCTAGCAATAGAACCAGAAGTATCAAGATTAGTAGTGTGAAGCCAATGAGAAGGAAAACACTTGCATACAGCAGCATCCAATTGCTCCCTTCTAATCTTGGTTTCCACAACACCCATCAAACAAAGTTGTTGAGACTGAATACAAAAAAATACTTCTTTTTGCTTAAGAGGGTTATTTAACCCCCTAATGTTCCAAACAGCTGCCTTCAACGTTAGAAACAGTAGAATTTACTTTCGCCCCTTTTTCCCAGGGGGACCACCCCCACGACCTTTATCTCCTTTACCCGTTCCCCTAGGCTTTTTGACCACAGGAGTTTTGGCAGAGGAACTAGAACCATCCTCCTGAGAAGAGAGAACTCCATTCACAATCCCACATTCCAGATGACACATAGAATCGAGGATAGCAAATGTGTTTGAGAGACTAGGATTTACTCTAAGCAAAGGAGATTTTGACATAGAAACTGGCTCCATAACTGATTACACCCTCCTTCAGACCTCCCTTACTACCAATAAAAATCTCTGAAATTAAATCTTCGAACTTGACCACAACAGGTTTTAATGGAGAATCCTTACCTGTAGAAGTAGAAGTAAGACTTCCAGCCTTGGCAGGGCTAACTAGCCCAATCCTTCCAGAACTCCCAACATTAGCCTTAACAGGAGAATGAGGTTAGTTCTGTTGGCTGACACCACCACACCTTGCTCCATAGGACAGGAAACAGGAACTAGAATAGAGCTTATGTTAGACGGAACAGGAGCTTGAGCACTCTCCTTAGAATGAACTGGAGACTCAATAACTTAAACAACCTGATCCTCTACTATAAAAGGATCAGTAGCAGCAGAAGACAGACCCACCCCTTCAGGAGCGGCAACATCCTTATGACTAGCCTCTGAATGCCCAAAAACATGACACCTAGAGCATTGAGAAGGCCGCCAAGGGTACTTTACATCAACAGTAGCAGTGTGCCCATTAGCATATTCGACATCCACAGTTTCCAACAATCGAGAATCAACTTTAATTTCCACACAGATTTTTGCAAAATTCAAACGTTTGCCAGTTTCAGTTTTGTCATCAGCATAAAGGGGTTCTCCTATGGCACTTGCAATATAGCTCAGCCCTTCTGCATTCCAAAACTCTAAGGGAACATTAGAAAAATGAACCCAAATGGGAATGGAGCTCATCTGCTCTTTTTGAAGAACCATTTGAGGCCTCCATTTCTTTAAGATCATAAGGTGCCCAGCAATAGGCCAGGGACCAGATTCCATAACTTTGTGATGTGCCCCTTCCTGAGTAAATCGAAAGAAAAAGAACCCCTGTTCGTTCGCCAAAACCTCATATATCCCAAACTTCCACCAAATGTTCATGACGATGTTCTTAACAATTGGAAACGCCACCTTCTTATCAAGAAAATAGCCAACAACGCAGTCGGACCACAAATCGGAGCCATTATCTTCAACCTCCTGAGGAGGGCAAACCACAACCCTAGAACCCCTAACTTGGGGAGGACGGTAAGATAGCGACATACGTGTGTTCTTCACATCATCCGCGGAAGAGGCAAGAACCTCAGTCCACTTAGGGCCACCCAGAGCCTTATTCGAACCAAGTGAAGCATGATTATGACCAATGGGGCATGGACTAACTTGAGCCCCAGAATGAACGCCAACATTTTTAGGGGTTTTTGAATACTGTATTTCTGATTTTTAGGGTTTTCAGATTTTTTCACAGACGAATTGAGACATAAAACCGGAAAAGAAGCTACTAAATCCATCAGAAGAACAAGAAATCGAAACAGAACTAGCTAAGAATCAAGAACATTCAACGAATTGGAAGAAAATTGAAAATTGGAACAAGAAATGCGATCATTGACCACGGCTTGTGACATGTTCTACGTGTGTTTGGAGAAGGAATCGAACAAGAAACCCACCGAGATCGCTTCAGTTGGCCTGCTGTACCCGGTTGATTGCAAGAAATCTAGGGCTCCTCAAGAACATGTTAGATTGAAGAGGATGGAAGGATGGATTTCTAGTGATAAATGTTGCGAGGTTTGGACGTAGTCAAGTCTTGTCAAACCAGTTATACCCGAGTGTTGTGCTTTTGTGTTGTACTGGATTTCTTGGTGCTATTGGGCATTTGTTACAGAGTTGTAACACTAGCTATGTATCGTTGCTTACAGCAATTCCTCCATATCTATTGTATTTTTCTTCGTCATGGTGAAACACCTTGGATCAGTGGCTTAGCTAAGAGTATGTATCAGTGATAATGCTATAAAACAAGATCTTCGATGATTGCCAAGCTCCGACAACGACCCACCCACCCATGAGTTGATGGTTGTTGGTGATGCGACGGTGGCTTGCGTGTCGTCGTGTGAGAAACAAAGGGGAGTTTGAGGCTTGTGTGGAGTATTATTCTGTTCACCTATCTAAAAAGTAGGTGAACATTACTCACTTTGCTTAGAGTTCATGCTTGGATTTTACAAGATAACCAGAAACATTCATTTTATAGGTCTTGATTTTTAAAGTATTCAAGCAAAATATTAGTTCATTCCTATAGAGATAGATATTCAAACGAATAACATGTGTCTTAGAATTTTGCAATTGATATGAGCTTTTTAGTGGAGTAGTTATCGAAAGATTAAGTCTTATAAAATAAACAGCTCAAATCATTCAAGTAGGACCCAGTATGGATCCCAAACAAAGTAGGTCATGTTCATCCTATTTCTGAGTGAGTGGACAAATGTCCTGGGGTATGTACGTATTATTGCGAGTGAATGAATTGAATAAATAATGATAATTGTTAGGTTCAAATAAAAATTAAAAATTTGTGGGTGCACGTGCCCACTATGGTCTTACGTTAGCTCCGCCACTGCCTTGGATGTGTTTGTGCTTTCAGTTTTTTGTTTTCTGCCTTTGCAACTTCTAGAACATGTGCCAGGTTCCACAAATTCCCATCATGATTGTGTATGTACTGATGGTTCTTGTGTGTTTTGCAGACGGCAGTGGTGTTACTTGGAGAGGAAGAGCTTCACTTGGTGGCGATGCCTAGTAAGGAGAAGAAGTTTCCCTGCTTTTGGTGCTATGCGGTTCCGTCTGGTTTGTATACTGCTTGTCTGGGGATGTTGAATTTACGGTGCCTTGCTATTGTGTTTGATCTTGATGAAACGCTCATTGTTGCCAATACAATGAAGTCCTTTGAGGATAGAATTGAGGCTTTGAGCAGTTGGATTGAACGGGAAGCAGATTCTATTCGTGTCTCCGGTATGACAGCGGAGCTGAAACGTTATGTGGATGACCGAGCGTTGTTGAAGCAGTTCATAGAAACTGATTGCGTTGTGGATAATGGCAATATGTTCAAGGTTCAATTGGAGGAGGTTCCTCTTTTGTCGGATAGTCATGAGCCAGTTGTTCGACCAGTTATAAGATTACCAGAAAGGAATACAGTCCTTACTCGCGTTAACCCCGAGGTTTGAAGCTGTTGTAGAGTCTATTCTTCTGTCTGTTTTAACTTTTACTTATGCAATCTACCCTAGCACATACACCATTTCTATATTTAGTGGGGCTTGTGTGAGTTTGTTTGTCCAGAGTCCTACACTGATCGAATGTGAGTAGTTTATATGTAGCATTAGAAGTTGGAAATATCGTATTAAGTACTAAACTTTTCGACATATTTGATGTTTGAATACTTGTCGACCCCAGGTGATTAGGACTTGAGGCTTTGTTTGGTTTTTGGTTTGCTTTGATTTGATGTTTGAATACTATGTGCATTCCTGTAAGCTGGAAATAGATTAAGTGTCCAATTTCAGCTTAACGTATTGATTTCCTAACTGATTGGCTTAAGCTACATGGACAACCTTGTCAATCAGTTTTATCTCAGCCTCTCAGGCCATTGTCCTTGTCAGTATAGGCTACTTGAACCTGTTCACATTTTTGTTGCCATCGTTTTGTTATGTCTGTACCTTCAGGTTAACACAGGCAGTTGCTGTCCCTTGAGTGTATGAAACTTCTTGTTGACTTGTTATGGGATGGTCTGTTACTCTGTTAGGTGTCGTAGAAGTCTGTAATTGAGAAGTTGCATGGGAGAAACGCAATCCTGTTCACATACCTACCCCCGCAATCGAACTTACTAGGGATGCTATTTCTGTTTGAAAATTTGGTCCATATTATTTTACATTTCGGTGCTACTTGTTTTCCTCAGTTATCATGAGATGATTATCCCTTAACTAGTAAGTTAAAAAGAATGGTGCAGGTGGATGTTATGGGGAGATGAAGAAGATTTTTTTGTTAACAAATAGGGTATGCTAGTGTCTCATGCCAACGTTTTTTTTTTTCAAATCCATATTCTGTCACTTTTTTAGTGCACAGCCTGTGGCTACATTATAGCTCTATTGTAGTTAACTAGGATGCCGACTAGAATTTATAGTTTGCATTAGGAGCTTGCTCAGATATTAGCATGAGATCATGCTAGTGATAGGCTTCTATAAATTCCATCAGTGGAGTTTATTTATGAATCTGTATGATGGTGTTGTTTCTGCACCTTACTTTGGAGTTAAGACATCTGTTGTCTGGTTGAAATTGGCCGAATTGTCACATGTTCTAGGCCTCCGCCTGACTACATTGATGTGGGTATTTTCTGAGTGTCTTGTCATTTCTTCTGTTATATGCACATTAGGTTGGGCGGACAGTTGGTGGTTATTGAAATGTTCTCATATGATAATTTAATTGCATATATCCTTGCTTGTAGTTTCCCTGCACATTTATGCTTTGGGAGTTTCATTTTTTCTGGAACAGTAAAGATTGCTGAAAAGATAGATTTCCAATGTGTCTTATGTTCTACATAAGCCTTGCACTTCTGCCAGCGATTACTGATCATTTATATGTACAGATCCGTGATACTAGTGTGCTGGTTAGATTAAGACCTGCTTGGGAGGATTTGAGAAGTTATTTAACGGCAAAAGGGCGGAAGAGGTTTGAAGTTTATGTTTGTACAATGGCCGAAAGAGATTATGCGCTAGAGATGTGGAGATTGCTGGACCCGGAAGCACACCTAATAAGTTCAAAGCAGTTATTGGACCGAGTCGTATGTGTGAAATCAGGCAAGCACTATATACTGAGAGTATGTCATGCAAGTGTCGGATCCCCTCCCTCCAATAATGATGGAAGGGTCTGGCGTATTATTTACAGCCTTATAATTCATTACCAAGGCACCAGGTGTTTGACAGATACCATATATGATTTCACCTGCCAACTCATATGGTTAGGGCTGATAAACGAACCAAGCTACTCGAGTTTGAGTTCCTGTTTATTTGTTAAAAGCTCGTTCAAGACGGGTTGTTAATAACCAAGCTTGAACATTTTTTCGAAACTCGTTAAACTTTCAAACCAAGCTCGAACAAGCTGCTACTACTCGGCTCATTTAGCTTATGATGTATAAAATCTTCAACCTACTTGAGATTGGCTCGTGTTCGGCTAGATTAAAGCACGTTCAGGATCGGCTTGTCTCATAAACAAGTTAAGCTTCAACATGTTTTGAAGCTCTTTAAGTTTTCAAACTAAGCTTGAACAACTAACTACTCTGCTCGTTCTGCTCATTTATCATCCCTACATATGATGTATTTTGGCCTAAAGTTGGCTGGTTCCCATTTGTTTTTTGGTCTCTCAATCTCTAAGGCTACCTCGGAATTCTTCTTGCTGTTATAAGTTAACTCCTTTCACTCTATCTGCATTATAGGTGCACGGAAATCTTTGCTTAATGTCTTCCAAGATGGCAATTGCCATCCAAAGATGGCAATGGTGATTGATGACCGCCTGAAAGTTTGGGAAGACAAGGATCAACCTCGAGTTCATGTAGTACCTGCATTTACTCCTTATTATGCTCCTCAGGCAGAGGTATCACGTTCTCGCATGCTCAATCATGTGGTATTTTAGTTTACTAAGAACTTGTGCTAAAGCTAATAATCTTTTAAATAGACAGCAAATGCCGTTCCAGTCCTCTGTGTGGCTAGAAACGTTGCGTGCAATGTTAGAGGTTGCTTTTTCAAGTAAGTTCAGTTCTTTATTTAACTTGTTAAAAGTTTGTGTGGACTTCAATTTATTTGGAGTGGAGTAGTATTTATTCTTTAGGGCTTATGATAGTTAATTGTGGCATATGAACCAGAGAGTATGATGAGAACTTACTAAGAAGAATCTGCGAACTATTCTACGAAGATGAGGTGTCAAATTTACCTTCTCCACCTGATGTGAGCAACTACTTGATGTCAGAGGTATGTCAGTAGACCACTGAAGGCTAAAGCCTCTCGAAGTCCAGTTTGTTGATGAACGTAAGAATTTGTTTTTGGTCGATCCCTTTGATTTCAGGATGCTAGTTTTGTGCCAAATGGGAATAATGCTCCCATTGCTGAGGGGATGAATGGTCCTGAAGTTGCCCCAAGATTGAGCCAATTGGTAGGTTGTTTTTTGATATTCTTAATGCTAAACCTCTATAATGTCCTTTATTTTATGAATTATGAGTTCTACAGACGAGTAATCATAGAACAGCGGAGTGGCCTCGAGCTTGGCACAATGCTTTTGCTCGGTTGATTTCTTGTTTTTCTTTCCTTTATTTGTTATCTTCGGGAGATGATGAAAATTAGGTTGTGTCTTGAAGTTTAGGTTTGTACATTGTTTAGGATGAGAAGTATGGAGCAGATTCGGCTACTCATCCTGCAACAAATAGTCCAGAGCCTAGACCTGAAGTTCCACATGTGGCAAGCGTGCCAAATGTTTTTGGTCCAACCTCTTTCAGAGCAGTCATACCTTCAGACAGTATGAACCTTAAATGATACATGTCCTTGTTCAAGTTTTGGCTTTCAATGCAGGGTACACTCTATGACTTCACTTGTTCTTTTTTGTATGACATTATAGAACCGAGTTTGCTTGGAGCCCCCTTTAGACGAGACAGCAGCTCTTCTGAATTTGATGAGGTTAAAAGAAGATTTCTCATTGTGAACCCCTCCCAAGATTTGCGTTGTCAAGGCTCCAGCGAGCCTCCTTTGTTGTCCAGATCACCTGCATCCCCCATAGAGCCACAGGGAGGCTGGCTAGTTGAAGATGATATGAATAGAGTACAGTTAAATAACCGGAAGTCAGGGACTGTTCAAGAGTCTGGTGCATTGAAAACTGATAAACATCGAGCTCGTCCGAATGTACGGTTTCATGGTACACTAGGTTCTGCTTCTGTACGATTACCATCACAGGTATCTGAAGTGCGGGGCGAAGAGGTTTGTGCTATATCTTTTTCTTTCAAATGCTTATTAGGATATGAGCTTGCTAGTTTTAAGTTTCAACAAAAAAAAGTACACGATCTGCAGGGATATCCAGATCGTGAACAACAGAGGCACAATCCTTCGGCTATTCCACTATCTGGTATGCATATATGTCATTTAGTGCAATGGTGGCATGTTGCGAATTGCTTTCATGGACGAATTGCTTGTTCTTTTTTATGCTCTGTTATCAAAACCATACGATTCCCGATACGTATTGTATGGGTCGATTCGATACACCAGGCTATGGATATGTATATATGGGTTGTATGTGTAGTTGTGTACCAATATACACTAGTACTGTATCTTACACCCTTCTGTTTCTCTATCGCTTCCTCTGTTCTTTGTGATGCATGAACCACTGCAACCCTGTTTTCTCCTTAGGTCCTAGTTTACTAATGTCCTGCATCCCACCTACACCAAAGCCCTTAGTTCGCAAACAACTTTGCAATGACAAGACAAATGCTTTGGCAATTCTGCCACTTCAATCATTTGTCTCTTGCAATGCATCATGTGAAAAAATGCTTGGCGGGATATGTAAAACTGAACTGCTTAGTGGAACATGCAAATCTGCATTATCCACAATAGCTGGTAAAACTGAACTGCTTAGTGGAACATGCAAATTTGCATTATCCACAGTAGCTGGTTCTTCAAATTTGGGACTGAAAATCATATATTTGCCATCTATCTCTCCATTCCCACCAGATTATTCATTTCTCTCATGGTCAGAATACATGACCTAAAGACTTTATCTCCCCTTTCTTTTCTTGTTTTTCGGTTTTGATGCAGTTTCTCTTTAATTCTGAATATGAAAGTTATCTGGCAATGGGTGCAGAGATTGGCGTGAGTGAGAATTCATTGTCTAATGGTAGAGAGTTTCAAACCGATGGGGGGAGAGTGAACTTTGTTCCTTCTTTATCTGTAGGAGTGCTGCAAGAAATTGGAAGAAGATGCAGCTCAAAGGTATGATGAATTGGTTTCGTTACAACAGGTCGTCATGGTTACTTTTTTAGTAGATGTATCACCTTGTTTCCTGCCTTGCAGGTTGAGTTCAGGTCTGTTATAAGCACCAGTAAAGATTTCCAGTTCTCTTTTGAGGTGTGTATGATATAGGAATAAGTTGTTCTCTTGTAAACATCTGTCATTATAATTATGGCTTGCTTCCTGGATTTGAGTTTTTGTTGTTGTGGTTTGCATATAATGTGCTTCGTTGTGGTTAATTTGAATTATTGTGTAGGTCCTGTTCACTGGTGAGAAAATTGGTGCTGGAATGGGCAGGACAAGAAAGGATGCCCAGCAACAGGCTGCAGAGAATGCTCTCCGTTGCTTGGCTGGTAATATCCTGTTAGTTATTTGCTTCTCTTACTATAATCTCCCATTGTTATGTCAACAAATCATTTGTGCGCTGGTGTTTTTTCTATCTTTTCCTTTAAGCCTGCTTGTTATGATTAGCATCTCTATAATATTTGCAAAGTATCATTGTGGGCTACCTACCCGCCCGGCAGAGTGCGGCGTCCGATTTTCTTTTTCTTCAAAAATGCCTTGCAGATGGCGCGCAATCAATTTGGAGTCGCCACCCAGGTTTTAGTGGTTTGCCACCCGAGAAACCAAACTTGAATGACATCCGTTGCTTTTATTTGGAAAAGGCTTTGTTTCTTTTTTACCGGTCTGTCATAACCAGAGACAATGTAGGTTTGGGAGCCAGGTTACGAGAGGAGAAGGGTTTTAAGGCAGCCAGGTTACGAGAGGAGAAGGGTTTTAAGGCATCCCTCTCACCCGACACAAGGGTCGGTCTCTACTTAGTGCTTATGGGATTTCAAAATCATTTCATCTCTTAACTTCTAAAACAAGTAGGGAGGGGGAACAATAACGGGGAAGAAGACAGTAAACACGTCATAGGTGAGTGTATGTCTATGATCAGTGTACAATCATGATAATAAGCATGAAATGACAGAACGTACAACAAATCAGAATACTGCTAACTGCTAACACTGTTGAGCGCTCAGCTGTGGACCTGAGCGTCTAGGTCCTGCTTCCTTGCAGACTCTGAAACAACTACTCTGGGCTGTAGAAGGACCAGTGCACACCCGGAAACTATGATAAACTCTAAACAAGTATTTCCAGTGAACAAAATAGAAGTTGGTGTTGCAACCACTTTTGAGCGCTTATCACCACTCCTGAGTGCTCAAGAACTGGTCTTGAGTGCTCAGGTGTAAGGCTCAGAACAGTTTTGAAAAATAATCAGAAGATACTAGTACTGAAATGGACTAATGCCTAAGTTAAAAAAATGCAAATAACTACTGAGATATAAGGAAATGCGTGCTGTGTTCATATGAGTTTTTGAGAGAGTAATGATTGGAAGTAGGGGTAATGAGTGGAGAAAAATAGAGAGAGAAATGAGAATAATGATTGGAGATAGGGGTAATGAGGGGAGAGTAATGATTGGAAGTAGGGCTAATGAGTATTTTTTGAGTTGATTTTTTTTTCATAAAGGGAAACGAACAAGGCAGCGATGTTTTAGAATGTTTTCAGAAGCTAAACAGAATGTTAAAACTCATGAAACTAAGCAGAATACACCCTAGACTTGTCCAGTATTGATCTGACCAGAAAGCCCAAGGATATGGATTTGAGCACTCAGAACTGTCTCTGAATGCAGAGGTGTTGTCCACTTATTTTGACTTACATGATAGGCTGACCGAGCTCAAAGTCAGTACAAGGAACTAACTTGAGCCCAGTGGCTCCCCTCAGGGTGTTGAAAAGGTAGCTTTGAAAAGCTTTCTACCTTCTCTTAGCTTGAAACAAGGCTCCTTTGTTGATGAATGCTTGAAAACAGTGGTTGATGACTGTTTTGTTTGAAAAACTTGGAGTGTTTGAGTGGATAAAAGGTTTTTGAAGTTTTGATGGGCTTTAGAGCATCCCCAATGGGGATGTATTTTAGATGGGGTTGGATAGTTATTTTAGATGTAAAAAGTGGTTAAAAGTTAGTTAGTTGTAAAATAGAACCCACCCCTTTCCAATGGTGAGATGTAAAACATGGATGGATAATTAACTAACTTTCCCTCCTCCTTATTTTTTCTCAACTTTTCTCAATCCTAATTCAAGTACTACTTCAGTTAAAAAATAATTTTGGTATCCGGTAATCAAGGACTTAAAAAAAAATTATTCTGAAAAAAAAAAAAAAAACTTGCGTCCCTATTTTTTTTACTTTTTATCAACTTCAATTACACCATTTACTTCATCTATTTACTCTCAACAATATCATTTATCTGATCCATTTACTCTCCACCCTCAATTACACCATTTATTTTGGCTAAAACCCACAGTCCTGTCCAAATCAACAACTCAACTTTACTCTCCGTCTTTACAAAAAAAAAAAAAAAACTTTACTCTCTCACTCTGTCTCGAATCAGGAAAACCAGAAGTCGGTGAAATCCCCCCACCCTCTCTCTCTCTACGAACCAGAGGAGATGAAACCCCTGTCTCTCTCGCTCTCTCTGTCTCGCTCTCTCTCTGCTGTATCTCTCTTTCTCCCATTAGGGAGCGACTGAAACCCTAGGGGAGATGATCACCGACTCCGGCCAAGATCCCTCTCATCAGCGAGATTCCTCTCTCACCTCTCTCTCTCTCTCACTGGATTCCGGCAATTTTTTGTCACTCCGGCGAAGATTTGCAGAAACCAGCGATGAGGAACAAATTCCGGCCAAGTTTCCAGCGATAACAGGTAACTCCGGCTGTCCATTTTTTCTGGTATTTCAGTTGGTTTGGATGATGTTTGATGACCTGTAATTTATAGCTGCAGCCAAAAGGAGATGTAAATATACATCTCCCTTTCCATTTGTGCTATTTTCCATCTCCGAAATTCCTATTTTACATCCCCATTGGAGCAATTTTTTTTACATCTGGGTTGTATTATAACTATAACACCTGGTTTTACATCTCCATTGGGGATGCTCTTAGGTGTCGTTTTTGACTTGAAAACTGATTTTTGACTCTTTCTCTCTCTAAAACAGTGTTTTTCCACTGAAAAAGAGCTCTCTCTTGTAGAGAAATGGCTTTCTAATGACCTCTTTCAATCCCCAAAAATGGTCCTCTCTCAATACATTACATGTATTTATAGGGGTGTGTTTGAAGGTTGAAATCATCATTAGTCAAGCTTGGGAGACCCAAAACGTGGTCTGGATGCAACAGAATGCGCTGGCCGAGCTGCCTGCGCATGGGAGCATTCTGCAGAAAAATGTCTGTCACACATGTCTGACATCTGCAGAGAATCTTTGACCTGAGCGATCAAGTGAGTCCTGAGTGTTCAAGTTTGACCAGTCAACGCTCGGGCGCTCAAGTTTGACTGCACAACAGACCAAACTTTGCAGGGCTGCCCCGGGCACTTCCGAACTCCGTTTTGCGCGCTGTTTGAAGCATCGGAAAGCTAGTTGAGTTGGCTTTCAGACCCTATTGGTTTCTTTTCATTATCATTTGTACCTTAAAAGGTGTCCATTCTACCCTCAGCGCGTTGGGAAAGAAGCTTATTTTGGTTAAACGGACGCATCTCCCTCTTCTAAAATTGGACCGAGGCCCACCTTGCTTTGATAAA
The DNA here is from genome assembly GCA_019656275.1 of Rhododendron kiyosumense. Classification (NCBI taxonomy): domain Eukaryota; kingdom Viridiplantae; phylum Streptophyta; class Magnoliopsida; order Ericales; family Ericaceae; genus Rhododendron; species Rhododendron kiyosumense. The sequence goes on along the minus strand of BPLS01030651.1, from coordinate 43,710 downwards.
AGGGGTTTTAAAGTACTAAAAGATAATGTATGTGAATGTTGTTTTGAAGAGTCTCGTTCCTTTGTTTTCATCATCGGGGAGGTTTAAAGGTATTCTAGAGGGTTCAAATTGGGGTGTCTACAACCATCATGCATACAGGTTCTCAAATTCTCGGTGTTATTTGTCCTTGTTACGATGAATGATTAAATGTTTTTAGCTTGATAAGTGCTCTTGGGTGGGGTGGGCCATCACATCATTCGCCAAGTAAGCTAAGTGCGAGAATCAAGTCCAATTAATGAGCCGACCAATGTTCAGCATCATTAGTGAAATAAAGCTTCTACTTATAAAATAAGTAACAAAAAAGAAATAAGGCTTCTCACGGTAGATGTTCCTTGGAAGGCTCCAGCTTAGGTTTTCCCTGTTCTTGCATACTCATGATTTGCTTTGGTTTTCCCTGTTCTTGCATACTAGTGTTTCGCTTTGGTAATAATGATGACAACAGCTCTTTTCGTGGAAAAGAGTTAACATTGAGTTTTTGGTTAGAAAGGGACAGGAAAGATGCTGTTTTATAATGGAGAAAAGGTCATGTTGTTAGTTGCCGGATTGGCTTATGTAGTGGTGCAGTGGTGCTATATGTTTACTGTTGATGGAATTTCCAGCGAAGTTTGTTCGGGGTATCTGTCCTGTGTAGTGGTGCTATGGAGCAATGTGTGTTACCGGGTCTGTTGACTTTCCGACGTATTTTATGGTGGTATATCAATAGATCACTAGATCTAAGTATTAACAGAGAAGGAATACTTTGTGGACGGCGTTAGCAGGAAAAAACTGAACACTGTGGGCCTTACGTGGCAGTGTTGGATCACAAAAGAGAAGAAGAAAAGCGAGGCGAGGCAAGGAGCACAGGTGGCGCTGGAAACCCGCTTGGATTTGGAGTTTCCCGCCTACAGATTGGTCCTGATGTTAGGACAAAAAACTTTACAACATAGGAGCTGCATTGGTAGGTGTTATGCTTCTGAAATTACATCAATGATGTCGTACACTCATCGTAATCAATAGGTTCGTATGGTATATTGTTTGGCATCACATATTCTTGGTTGCTTCCGTAGTAGTAGGATCCTTCTAAAATGGGTGCGCTCCCTAGACGGGAGCTCGACTCGGCGCTCCCAAGATGGGAGCTTATTGGACCATTAAGGCAGTTATTCTCTTACTTTTAATGGAGTTATGCCATTGTGGAAATAAGAATATGAGAATCATATTAGTCAAGAAGTTTTGCAAATTGAGAATATATAACTTCCAATAACTACACTTTAAGATCGGGAAAATTTTCATTTAAGTATCACTCTTCCTTTAATGGTTAAGTATTTAAAGATATTTTATATAATCTATATACGCTCCTTAGGCGCTCCCGCCCTTAGGAGCTTCTAGGTGCCTCCACTCCCCCTCTTCGTGCTACTGTGGTTGCTTCTCCCAGACTGTTTAAGTTGGGCCCTTCCCAAAAGGGGTGAGCCAAGCAACCTTAATGGTAAACTTTAAAGCCACATTCCCCTGATGGGCAGACCAGAAATCCTAGGGCACGTTTCCAGCCTAGTTTGACTTGTTCTGAAACCAAGTGTAGGATGCGGATTCACTCTTGATGGATCTCGGGTTGCTTGCAGTGGATTAGTTTGAGATCGAACTGGGTAGCAAATGGTCCTATTGATCACGTGTTGCTGATTTTTGCTCGAGTTGAGATTCCTTGGCTGGTATCACGAGCGGGTCTGAAGCTCTCCTTAGCACTTACTCCCCCCTTCCCTCTTTGTTTGTCATCTTTCCAATTTAGGATGTTCCAATATGCAAGATCACTTTGGACACCTCTTAGTTTTCCAAAACCATCCCTTATGGACTGTGATTACTTTAAAAGAAGGTAGAAAGAGCAATAATGCATGTCACTCCAGGGAGTTTGAACTCCCAAAAGGTACGAACAAAAAGAGATGTTTTTATTGATCTTTATTGCCTAACCCAGAAGGGAAGCATGTAGAAGATCGTTGTTGGCCCATATGGAGTTGTCATAAATGACCTTTCTTTGCCAAGATGGACACATGAACCTACGTTGCGATTTGTGTTGCATGGAGATATCTCAATGTGGTTTCTTTGAATGCAAGATCACTGATTGGTCCAAGAGAAAAAGAACTAGGATTTAGATTATTTGGTGGGAAGGCCATCTTGTGGAATTCTTAGAGAGTTGGTTGACTTTTGACGGAGGCATGATTAGTTAGCCTTAGGGTGTAATCTTGCACTAGATAAGAGTGAAACAGATTGTGATGGAGATAGTCTTTATTTTATTCATTGAGTAAACCAATGGCAGGTCAGTCTGCCTTCCAAACTAATCTTTTAGTTTTTCTGTTGATAAGAAAGGGCTATGAACCATCTCTGTCAATTGTTTTATTGATGTAGGACAAGATTGGGGTGTTTCTATATTTTATTTCTATTGCTTTAGAATAAGATTTTTACTTGGAATATTTTCGTTTAGGTTAGAATTATTAACTTTCCGTATTCGATTTGATTTTAATTTCTACCTTTATTAGGATTCTTGGTCGACAAGAATTAGGATTTTATTTAATTAAATAGGAAATATCTTTTCTTTAATGCCGCTTGTTTTGGCATGATTTAAGATTTCTTTTTCAATAGGATTTCTAAGGTTAGGGTCTAATAAAAATGACGGTAACCTATTCAATTATGGAGCTTTTAATCAATAATATTGCAGAGATTCTCTCTTTCTTTCTTGTGCGCAAGATTTACTCATTGCGATGAGTTGTATATCTCGTTTGGACTAGTACGCTAACTAGTCTCTCGTGAATTTCGCTACGTCAAGTGGTATCAGAGCCACGCTTTTCCTGGTTTGATGGCACCAAACAAAGTTGAAGACACACCCATTGATGTTGGTCGTGGTGAAGGATTTAACCGGACTTGCACCAAGGGATTTGCCCATGGTCAACCTGTTAAATGCAAAGTTGATAGGAACCGCGTTGAGGGATTTGCCCACAACCAACCTATTAACCAAAACGTCTCCAGAGAATATTCTTATTATCACTACGATAGTAGGAATAAATTTGAAGGTGGGCTATTCAAAAACCATGATGATTATCAGTCGATAAAGTGACAACCAAATTTCAGGTATTACGATAATTTGCCAAAATTTAGTGGTCTTGAATTTTTTGAAGATTGTTTGGATTGGATTCTAGACATTGAAGATTCCTTCGAGCATGCAAAAATTCCGACAGAACAAATGTGGAGGTATTTGTTAGTGAAGCTTATGGGTCCAGCGTTACGATGGTGGCTAGATATGCAATTTCTAAGAGATCGATTGAGCAAGCGTCGAATTCATGCATGGTACATAATTAAAAAACGTATGGTGGAGAGATTTTTACCATGGAATTATGAGCAAGCAATTGTTGGAGGAAAAATATAAGCCAAAACAGTATCATGTAGAACAAATTATTGTAGAAGCCGTGGATGAGGTCAAAATTGAAGTTGAAGATCAACACGAAATTGACATTGATGCTTGTGTGCAAGAGGATACTGAAATTGTTTCGGATGCGGTTGCGGAGGAACAAAAGAATATTGCATCGGAAGTTTGTGTGTTTGGGAGAATCACCGACAATGGAGTTGACTACAACACTACAAGGAAATATATTTGTTGCCGGAAATCGATTTTGTGACGAAGGAGTGCCAACTAATTGTAGTGTACGTGGGTGGTCCAAGGGTCATCTCAACATTGATAAGGAACATATGACAGTGGCTACACCATGGTATGGCCAAATTAGTTCAATTTCAAAGGTTTTGAATTATGGTTCTCAAATTATTGAAGTAACAACTTGTCTTCTTCCTAATCTGTTTCTCGAACGAGTTATGGATAGTCCCAATAGTGAAAAGTAAGGGTTTTTGAGTGATGATTTTGGTGGTACTTTGCCCACAGCTAATGGGTCAACCAATTTTAAGATGGGAAAACATCGAGAGAACGCGCAAAGTCAACATAAAGTTTATGTTGTTGATTTTATTGGTGTTAAGAAGTATGATTTGATTTCCAATTCCCATCTGGTGGATATTGTCAACAAGCTGAAGCATGAAGGGGAGAGATCTTTGGAGTTATACTTTTTTAGGAATCATGATTGGAAGATGACAGTACAATATTTTCGAGGTGAAGCTGAGTGGAGTTCATTGTTGAAGTTTGAGGTTTGAAAAAATTAATTTGAAATACAAAATTGATGCAGACAAGCGTCAACGTGTGAGGAGGTTTTGATCAACAAACTCGAGGTCGAGTTCTCTTGAAGAAAAAGAGACTGATGTAGGACAAGATTGGGGTGTTTCTATTTTTTATTTCTATTGCTTTAGAATAAGATTTTTACTAGGAATATTTTCGTTTAGGTTAGAATTATTAACTTTCCGTATTCGATTTGATTTTAATTTCTACCTTTACTAGGATTCTTGGTTGACAAGAATTAGGATTTTATTTAATTAAATAGGAAATATCTTTTCTCTAATGCCACTTGTTTTGGCATGATTTAAGATTTCTTTTTCGGTAGGATTTTTAGGGTTAGGGTCTTATAAAAATGACCATAACCTATTCAATTATGGAGCTTTTAATCAATAATATTGCAGAGATTCTCTCTTTCTTTCTTGTATGCAAGATTTGCTCGTTGCGACGAATTGTTTATCTCGTTTGGACTAGTACGCTAACTAGTTTCTCGTGAATTCCACTGCGTCATTTATGACAAAGGGTGATGTGAACCTTGCATGGTCATATGTGGTAGGGATCTCCAGTCACTGTTATTTTGCTGCAAACAATTAGTTCTCTGCTAGATGGTTTTTTTCCTTTTGACACTATTTGTTACTATGAAAGTAGCTTGCCTGAAATCCTTTGGATCCACAATATGTAATCCGACTTAGTTAAACCTTGACTTCTGTTGAGATTAATTTATACCCATAGCTTACCCCTCGCTGAAGGCTGGTGGCTTTTGTTTGCAGAAAAAAGGACTCTCTCCGCTAATTTATATTCTAGATTAACTTAATTTTGAGTATATGAGCAAGATAATTTTAGTCGACACATTTTAAGACAAGCAACTTCTCATGGAATTTGTGAATATTTCAGAGAACTTCCATAATGCCATTGATATAGATGTGTGTTGTTTTCAGTCACTGATCTGGTAATGTCATTTTCGTCATCTTCCCTCTTTGAATCTTCACTGCGCTTCAAATATCATTTGAAATGGTGCTTGCCTTTTATCGCGTGTAGGAATGTGATCTCGGATTTGTTATTGGATCAAGAATTTTTATTTCATTATAATGAAGGCTATTAAAGTAACATCCCAAAATTGCTTCACAAATCCTGCCAATAATATGTTAATAAGTTGTGAATTACATTTTTAGTAGTTCACTTAGTTTCATTTACTAATAGGTTTCAAGGGACTCAAAGTACTGTTTGATTTCATGGTGCACTGTGCCTTTTGGTAGTTGCTTTGTTCTTTTTCCTGATCTCATGTTGTCCATAGAGGAAGAATTCTTTTTGTGCTACTGGTGTTTATGTATCGGCAAATGAGAATATGAAGATGAAGAAGAACCAAAATCGTGCCCCTGAACATGTGGTAGAAACTGTGAAGAACCTCTAGGGTTTCTGACTTACCTCCCTTGGGTTGTGACCAGTGTTCGGCTGACTACTCCCCGCCTTGGCCTAGGTGGTGGTCCAATGCCTTGATTAGGCAGCCGACTAGTAGGCGCCTACTCCCTGCCTGGGCGCTTAGGAGGTCGACCAGCCAGCGCCTAAGAGCTAGGCGGCCCTTTTCCTCCCAATTTGCACCTAACGACTTTTAAAACATTGGTTGTGACATAGCCCAAATGTATATAATATAAAGTGGCAACCCCTGGATAAGGTTGTGAAGTGATCCAGCCCAATTAATTACTAGTACGTAGCTTGGCCTATTTTAATAATCATCTTGCCGACGTATTAGCGTTTTATCTAATAAGGAAATATCAGCCAACAAATAAAATAAAAGTGTTGGGCAACAATCTAATTGAGTGTCTATAGATGAAGGGTAAAAAAATGAGGGATGTGTAACGAACGTAATTTTGGCTATAAGGAATGCATTTTATGTAAAAAAAAAGAAAACAAAAAGGTTGTTCTATGCATCCCCAACATGTCCTTGTGCTAATCTTTGGAGAAATATTGCGTCCGCATGTCTGTGCCCATATATCCGTGCTTGTTAGTCTTTTAAATTTTTGGTTATGTGCAAATTCATGCAGCCAGATTTTGATGTCCTGTGAATGTTCTTTTTCGCTACATGCATCATAAGCATCGTTTCTTTTGCCAATTGAGCATGGTATGGATTTCCATTCAGTGGAGTTGGGGAACTTGCTTGTTAACTTGCACATCCAGGAGGAGAAATAGAAAAAATGAAAACTTCTTTTTTTTTTTTTTGCTGTTGCTCTTTATGTAGAGTATCTGCCTTACATTGTATTTTACCTACTTTGAATGCAGAAAAGTACATATCATATGTTGCTCCTCGTTCTGGAGCTGTTGACAGGGATTTTGATAAGCTAACTTGTGGAGTTGAAAACGGATTTATTTGGGATACCATTAATCCTGGTTCAGATGAACTGCCGGTGGAAGATGGGTTGTCCAAAGAAAGCACATCCGAGGTAGGGGTTTCTGATGGTTCTGCCCATAATTGATTTGATTTCTTGTTCTTTGAGAACATAGGTGATGCTTGGATAAAGGGTATGGGGGAAAGAAATTCAGTGAGATACTATGTTTATCAAAAACCACTCCTTTTTTGGACTTTGCATTGCACCAAGGTGTGAGCACAAAACAGGAAAGGTAGAGTGAGCTGGCTTGATCACTTCTGCTGCCTTCACCATGCCTCAGTTCCTGTTTTGAGGTAAGGATTTGGTGGTTAGTCCTATTTCCTACCCGTTATCCAAGTATTCCTATGTGGTCAACTCGATATTTTTCTCTCTTATGGGCTGATTTAGCCAGTGTCATGAGGTAATTAGTCATCTGAACTGTACTTGTCCTTGTTATGTCCGGGTCTCAAAAAAGTATTGAGTTCCTTCGTATTGTTGTAGTTTATTATATTGCTGTTGATATTGTTGAGGGGAGTTAGTAACGTGGCCAAAACCGCTTTATACACTCAGCCAGTTTCTCAAGGATAGAGAACCAAAAAAGCTCCATAGTCCAGTCCGCAGCATGCAATTTCATTCGATATTTCCCCAGATGAGCTGGATTTAATCCTCTCTATCAACTTTCCAGGTTGCTGAAGGGGCACTTGGCAATGCTTCAAACGGGGGAAACCAGCTAGTGCGAAAGCATTCTAATTCTCCCAGGTAAAGTGTTCCTACAGTAGATAGTATTATTCTTATAGTTGATGTTGAAATAGTCGACGTTATTGAAAGAGTTGATTGACTTACCATTTAGAGAAATGTTTTGGGTACCATTACCCTTATAAGGGCTGTGAGTGGGTTCTCTAGTGGTTGGAAATATGGAAATTGGATTGGTAAGGTGGACTATAACTTGGACGGTTGGAGAGTAATTATAAAGAGTGGTTTCTTGTTTGTTGTACAGATAATATCAATAGAGCCACAATATATTCTCCAGTTGATTTACTTATTGCACCTGCCTGCCAGTCCTACTTAACTGCCAAATTTTCATCGTCAAACAAACTTTGGTTTTCCCTCTTCAAGTCAATAGATGGTGCTTGAACTATGAAGCAATATAAACTTCTTTTTCCTTGTAAGTTATCTTCTTATCAGTATAAACTTCTTAATCAACAGTAATCGGTAGTTCCAATTCGTCAATTCATTCTGTAGCTCCTTCCGAGTAGCTCTGTTGGAAGTCTTGATAGTATTTCTTGTATGAACTATGTTGGGGTCCACACCAACTAAGTGTGGTTGGTTGCCTCATGCTCCATGAGGCCTTGCCCATGCGTTTGGGTTGTGTAGAGAGAACAGAAAACCAGATATAGATAGTGAGAGAGAGAGAGAGAGAGAGAGAGAGAGTTGAGTTTTGTACTTCTCCTCATATTAGTGTATTTAATTTTTTCATTGAGCTGGCATACCAGCCATACAATGTATGCTCTCTCTCTCTCTCTCTGTATGTGTGACTCTCCCGCTCCCCCAAACAAACTATTTCTATTTATCGCTGTTCATTCTGGCCGTCACATCTTTCCTAGGAAGAGCTTGATATTTGACCGGAAACTGTTGCAAAGGTTAATAATTGGGCAGAACTTTGGTGTTTTGTGATTGACAATTGCTTTCATCCTTTTTTGTTACATCTACATCAAATTTGATTATTTACTGGAATTGCTTTCTGGTGGAGTCAATAAAGTGGAATCCAATATGTAACTATGTAAGCGCCTCTTTGAGTGGAAGGAATTGAGGGTACTCCTATATAAAGGATGTCAAGTGGCATATTGTATCATTAAGGCATAGGATCACAACAAATTTTTGAGATTTGAACTTGTGTACTTGTCACATCTAAAATGAGAGATATTTGAACTGTCTTATGAATCTATGATACTTGTACATATATTTTTTCTACTGGGTTTATTCTGATATATTTTCACGCATAAAATTACATTTATTGCCAGATTAACTTAGCAACTGTCAAAATGCACCCGAGACAGTTGACCTCCTTTGCAAAGAACCAATTTGAATGCCTTTTTCTGTCAATGGGCGTCCTTGCAAATGTTATTCCACATTATGAATGCAAGTTTTGCTGTTGTTTGTGTGTTTGTTTGACTGTTATTTCATTGTAGAAAATTTTGAATTTTAATATCTACTTCATAGAGAACATTTTGCCTCACATTCAACATTTTGCTTGTTGTCTGAATGTTTTTAACTCCTTGAAGGTTGGGGTCAATTAAATTTCCCCTTGAGAGTGCTTGCAGATTGTGTTATAGTTTCTCATTTTGCTTATCCTGCATTTTCAGGTCATCCGTGTCCATTCCAAGCAAACGGTTGAAGGAAGAACTAATGCAAGGTTCACAAGGTTTATCATCCTCACGGCAGCCAAAGAATGAGCATGCTGTTGAATCATGACAAGAATCAAGGGAAAAGGGTGAATTTGACTAAAGGTTTTGAGATTATGAGCTCCACCTGAAGTTTACCTCAGGTAAGAGTCATCTTTCTCCTTGGGTGAACTTGGAGGTGTCCTCTTGCTCAGGTGAATAATCTTCTTGTAATTTGATTTGATCTCTCTTTTTGAATGGTGGGCTGTTTTTTAGTGACGCCCTTCTCTTTTTTTCTTTCTTTTTATCTTAGGTCATTGTGAGGGTATAGGGTGTCTGGTGGTCTTTTAACATTCATTTACCAAACACTGTAGAGATGACTTGTACAATTTCTCACCCATATAAATATGAAATTCAGTTTTGTATTAACTGTTGTACTTTCCCTTGTAAATTGTCAGTATGTTTGTTCTTAATGGAAATTGTTTCATCAATCATGAGAATGCACTTTGTTATTATTTGTAATGGACAAACATTTGGTAATAGCATCGCTGTGAATATTATAGGGTATGTAATTAATTATATCGTTCGGGTTAGGTTTTTAGTTTTTCTTTTGTTATTTTGTGAATACTTAACTACAAAATGTGGAGATTACTTGTTTGATGTATTCCATGTGACTAGTAGGTATATTTTGGACCTAGAACCATGTCAAACACTGTAACAAACATCGAACTCATATCTGTTCGCCTTGAATATTTCTCTGTAAAGCTTGATTACTAATATTTCTCTGGAAACAGGTAAAATTTGGATGTTCATTGAATGCATCCCTCTGCAATATTACGGTAATGTATATGGTGAGTTTTGTAGCTAATATGTAGCGTCTAAAAAAATGGTGTAATTTGAGATGGTTAGTAGTTAGAATTTCAGATGTACATACATGCTTAATTAATAGCAAGTCATTGGTTTCGAAAGGTTGGCTTGTACTCGACATAGCCCATATCCAATGACTAGCTATTTTATATTTCTTGGGGGGGCGGGGATTCTCTCGACAGGAACGTCTGGTTACAAATGTTCTAATGCATGAGCCCCACAGCGGTTAGTCCATTGACTTTTGTATTCTCAATGTACATGTGCAGTTGGGGCTTATAATTTCTTTGCATAGGCATGCGACTCCTTTTTTTTTTTTTTTTTTTGGGTAAATCAGCTTGAAATAGGGAAAAAAAAAAGAGACTAATTAAATATATAGCCTACAAGGGGCATACCCCAGGAGGAAACAAAAGAATAAAGAAAAGTGACTCTTAAGCCAAATGGCTACAAGAAGCTAAATATGGGATACCAGTTGTTTCCATTCTATCTAAAGAAGAGGGTTCAAAAACATGGGATCAGATGAACCGAAAGATATGAGATTGAGTCTGGTACAAGGCTAAAATGAATACAAAATGGTTTTCCTTAGCATTCTACACATCCACAAAAAGGAACATAGCACCATGCTATGGCTGAAATCTGGAATCCGAATCACAATTAGTAGCAGTCCGGGTAGTGATGAAGTATATGACGTACAAGGATGCCAAGGTAGCTCTGTCAAGGCTACCTTAAGGCACAATTACAGTAGATGAACCATTAGCTGGGCAGCAACAAGCAGTTAGCAATTAGCAATCCAAATCAATTGCAGTACACTAACGGCACAACTACAGCCACTGGGTTAGAGCAGAACTACAGCAGCTCGAGCAGCTTCCAAACGGCACAACTACAGCACCAACTCCAGCAGCTTGTCTAAGAAACACAGCATAGCAGTAGAAGCATTATAACAGCCTACTACACAGCAGCAATGATCTAAAGACAGCAAAACAAACCCAAAAGAAAAGAGAAGAAGGCTAGGGACAAGCCCCCTAGAAAGGCATAAACAGCCCAAGGGACAACCCCCCAAGGGTAGGTACAAAACAAACAAATGCAGAATCAGAGCCATTACAAGCAATTCTGATTCAGCAACTGACAGCAGAACATAGATGTAAAAGAAGTAAAATAGAGCTAGGGACAAAACAGCCGCTAGCATCTACTATTAACCTTCATAACCATGGACCCACAAAAGCAGGGAATGAAGATAAGCCAGAACAACTAACAAATAACAAACACAAGGTATGCAATGGAGGATTGACTCCATCAAGCCAACTCCATAACATAAGCAGCAAAGAAAGCTAGCAAAGAGAAGAATTTAAGATCATAGCAGCAGCAGAAAAGAAAGGAAATTGCTTTATCTGCTCCCCTTCGAACTCCCTCGAAACCTAACTCACCGATACTCTAAAAGCAAAAGGAAGGTCCTCAACTCCCTCGACTCTCCCTCACAAAATGACTCCCACTAACTTTTACCTCCACTCTCAAGGAAGTTGAGGCTCAAGCACACAGCTCACCGGTTCACACATGTTGGCACACTTAAACCACAGGAAAGAGGCAGAGAATTAAAGTTTCTAGGGTTGGAAACAACTTCAGTAGCTGCAGTAAATAACCATGAGATAAGATTAAGGTAAATACCTTATAAATAGAAGTATTAGCGGCCAGAATCCCTATTGTTGACTTGTTGCACCTTGCCTAGCTAGCACAGTAGGTAAACAAGTGAAATGCAAGAGGTAATTGCAAGACCAGACACCAGACACCAATCACCAACAATTAGATTATTGACCAATGTTCCACTCATGTATAACCCAGTCTACTAGTAATGATTGTATATATTGGATAATGATAAAATTCTTGCTCTAACCATTGAATAGATTTTGTGAACAACTACCTCACAAGAACAAAATTTCCCTTGAAATTTCCTCATATTCCTCTCAATCCATACATGATAAACAGAGGCAGTAAATACCAATTTGGTAATGACAGCTTTAATAGACTTGCCTCGTATGTTAGAGAGAAAATTGACCCACTCAGTCCAAGTTCTAGAGGGCCAGGAAACATGCAATTTGAAAAGGATAGTGTCCCACACTTGTTAAGAGAAGGAACAATTGAAGAAAAGGTGGTCATGGCTTTCACTCCCATAGCAGAAGCTGCACTATGAAGGGTGATTAAGGCCAAAAAGGGCTAGCTTATTTGCAGTGGATAACCTATTCTGAATGGCTAGCCAAGTGATAAAGCTAGAATTTGGGATGTGGGCTGAAAACCACACCAATTTATGCCACACAACTTTTGGAAATGGAGTTCTCAATTTGTTCCGAAGGGAGGCAATTGTGAACTGGCCGTTAGGATTGAGGGTCCATATAATGCGGTTAGGCTCACTCAATCTGGATGGAATTAATGGTGGCAAGGTTCTTCTGATCTCATTGAGCTTCCCATTTCGGGTAATGGGAAAAGCCCAATTTGTATTGAGAATGATGTGGGACACTGAAGCATCTCTGGGGATGCCAGAGTCAATTGTAAGTCTAGGGCCGACCTTGTCTATCAAAGGGCCAAGTGGATGCCAGTTATCATACCATAGAGAAGTGGAATGGCCATTCCCTAGCACACTAAGAATAAAGGGCTGCACTAAATGTCTTATACTCAAGAGTTTCCTCCAAACCCAGGAGCAATCACCTGGAATTTTTAGATTCCAAAAATTCCTCCTTTTTATTAAATATGATTTAACGCATTGGCACCACATGGACTGGCCATTTCCTAGCACACTAAGAATAAAGGGCTGCGCTAAAGGTCTTATACTCAAAGTTTCCTCCAAACCTAGAAGCAATCACCTGGAATTTTTAGATTCTAAAAATTCCTCCTTTTTATTAAATATGATTTAACGCATTGGCACCACATGGACTGTTTTCCCCTCGAGATGAGGAACCAAATGTATTTGGCAATGGCAGCCTTATTCCAAACTTGCATTGACTTGAAACCAAGCCCTCCTTCCTGTTTAGGGGAGCACAGATGTTCCCAAGAGACCTTAGCACCAGATTTTCTAAGGTCAGGGCCAGACCATAGAAAAGCCCTAAGGATTGACTCAACTTCCTTTATGGCCTTTTTAGAGATGATGAAAAGAGAGGACCAATAGGTTTGCATGGAGAATAGAACATTCTTAATTGTAAAACGTGGACACCGAAATTGAGACCCAAAAGATTAGGGTTTATTTCTCATTATGTTATACTTATACAAATGTAAACAACAATTACACATTAGACCCTTATCTTCTAATCTACTTACATAAGAGATTAAATGTAAATTACAGATAATTACATATAAACCCATAACATAACTTAACACTCCCCCTCAAGTTGGTGCGAAGATATCAATCAAGCTTAACTTGAACACGATGGGGCGGAAACTCTTGCTACCACGCCCTTTTGTGAATATGTCAGCCAGTTGATCTTCAGATCGCACAAAAGACATACATATCAAACCCGTGCTTAGCTTCTCCTTGATGAAGTGCATGTCAATCTCTATATGCTTTGTTCTGTCATATTGAACAGGATTATGAGCAATGTTGATGGCAGCTTTATTGTCACAGTACAGTTTCATAGGACCATTATCAGAAATTCCTAAATCACGTAATACTGTTTGGATCCACAAGAGCTCACAAACGCCATGAGCCATAGCTTTGTACTCAGCTTGTACACTAGACCTGGTGGCCATTGATTGCTTCTTACTTCGCCAAGTAAACAAATTTCCCCCAATAAAAGTACAATAGCCAAAAGTAAAGCGTTTATCATCCACAGAACCAGCCCAATCAGCATTAGTAAATGTCTCTAATCGCAGGTGACCATGATTAGTGAACATAATTCCCTTTCCTGGAGCTGATTTGAGGTACCTCAAGATACGATAAACTGCATCCAGATGTGAAGCACGAGGATCATGCATAAACTGACTAACAATGCTCACGGCATAAGTAACATCTGGTCAAGTGTGAGCTAAGTATATCAGTCGACCCACAAGTCGCTGATATCTCTCCGTGTTAGTGCACTCCCCCACATTGCCACTAAGATGATGATTTGCCTCAATAGGAGAATTTGCAGGTCTACAGCCCAACATACCTGTTTCTTCTAAAAGATCAATTATATACTTCCGTTGGGAGATAAAAATACCTCTATCAAACCTTGCCACTTCCATGCCAAGAAAATATCTTAATGTTCCCAAATCCTTAATCTCGAATTCTTGAGCCAGACTAGATTTGAGATTTAGAATTTCATTCACATCATTACCTGTCATTATTATATCAACATACACAATAAGGACAGCAATCTTACCAGCACCTCCCTTGATGAACATAGTATGATCTGCATGGCTTTGTTTGTATCCAAACTCCAACATAGCCTTGAAAAATCAGCCAAACCACGCTCAAGGTGATTGCTTCAGCCCATATAACGCCTTTTTCAATCTACACACCTTTCCTTCAGCTTCAGAGGAAGAGAAACCTGGTGGTATGTTCATATACACCTCCTCTTCTAACTCACCATGAAGGAATGCATTTTTCACATTAAACTGGTGAAGGGGCCAATTCAAATTGGCAGCACAAGAAAGCAGAGCTCGCACAGTGTTCATCTTTCTACTGGTGCAAACTTCTCCTCATAGTCAATACCATAGGTTTGAGTAAAACCCTTGGCAACAAGTCTCGCCTTGTATCTCTCAACTGTACCATCAGCATTATGCTTAACAATGAAAATCCATTTGCATCCTACTAATTTCTTTCCTCCTGGAAGTGATACTAGTTCCCAAGTGCCATTTCTTTTTCGAAGTTGTCATCTCTTCTACCATAACTCTTTTCCATTTAGGTATTATGAATGCATCATGTCAATTCTGTGGAATACATATAGAAGAAAGAGATGAAACAAAGGCATGGTACGAAGGAGATAAACGATCATAAGAGACAAATTGAGAGATGGGATGTTGAGTACATGACCTAACACCTTTCTGAAGAGCAATAGGAAGATCATCAGACTCAATAAAATGAGGTTCAATAGGAGAAGATTCATTACCAGATAAGTCAGCTGAGGAATCCGGAACCGGAACTGGAGCAGGGGATTGTAATTGACAAGGTGGTATTACACATGAGGACTTTCCTTTCTTTTGTCTAATGTAGGTCTTTAAGTTAAACCCTTTCAGCCGTTGTGGTAGTTCCTCAATATTATCACCAATGTCATGAGTTGCTCTTTCAACAGATATTGGTTCCTCTCTAAATTGTTTCCTGCTCTCCCCTTCACTATGATTATAAAAAGAGGTAAACATCTCTTCCTCCCTCATGTCTTCCTGCCAATACTCCCCCTGAAGAGATGGAGTGGAAGAAGAGTAAAATGACACAGTTTCCCAAAAAGTAACATCCATAGAAACATAAAACTTTCTAGAGTGAGAATCATAACATTTATAGCCCTTCTGGGTAGGAGAGTACCCAATAAAGACACACTTATGGGCTTTAGGACCTAACTTGCCCCCAGAGGGATGAAGGGTATGAACAAAACACACACAACCAAACACCCGCGGTGGAAGAGTGGTGACACGAGAACTGTGAGAAAGACACTCAATAGGAGTTTTGAACTGGAGAACACTAGAGGGCATACGGTTGCTAAGGTAAGTAGCAATCAAAATCGCCTCCCACCAAAAAAATTTGGGAACATTCATGGTGAATAAAAGAGAGCAAGCTACCTCAGCAAGATAACGATTCTTGCGTTCAGCAACTCCATTTTGTTGTGGAGTGTCAACACAAGTCGTCTGATAAAGAATGCCATTTTCTTCTAGGAATGCCCTAAAATTCCGATCTATATACTCAGTCCCATTGTCACTACGGAGAATTTTAATATTCGTATCAAATTGAGTGCGTACCATGGCATAAAAATATTTAAAACAAGAAAAAACGTCACTTTTTGACTTAAGTAAATATACCAACGTAACACGAGAATAACAATCAATAAAAGTGACAAACCATTGAAAACCTTTAAGAGAGGTAACAGGGGAAGGATCCCAAACATCAGAATGGATAACTGTAAAAGGAGACGCACTCCGTTTATTAATAGGTGCATAAGATGAATGCTTATATTTTCCAAGCTCACAGGCTTTACAAAAAAATTGACTCCTAGGACAATGCTTTATTAAAATAGGAAAAAGTTTCTCTAAAATTCTAAATGAGGGATGACCCAATCTACGGTGCCACTGATTTAACATAGTAAGAGCTGAACCCATATCTGCTTGCAAAGTAAGACCACATGACATGGGTGGACGAGGTGCAGACTCCAAAAAATAGAGGCCACCATGTGATTTACCACTGCCAATCACTTTTTTCGTATCCAGTTCCTGAAAAACACAATGAGGAGGAAAAAAGGTCACGGAACAATTTGCAGAATGAGTAAGACTACTAACAGACATAAGATTAGTGACAAAATTGGGAATATGTAAAATTGAAGAGAGATAAATAGAGGGAGAATAGTGAACGGAACCCTTCCCTAAGATAGCAAAAAAAGACCCATCTGCTATTCGGACTTTATCCTTACTAGAATAAGTAGAGTAAGAATCAAACATAGAGGAACACCCAGTCATATGATCTGAGGCACCAGAATCTATAATCTAAGGAATAGTAGAAGAGGCAGTAAATGCACTAGCCGGAATACTTGTGTAAGCAAAATAGGATGAAATAGGAGCTGCTGTGGAAGAGGAAGCTATAGTAGATGGAGAATCAGCCCGAGCCATAAGGTGCATTTGAGTTTGTATCTCCCCCTGAGAGAAACCACCAACTTGATCAGATGACGCCTGAATCCCAGAACTAAACCCAAAATCAGGCTAGGTGCTAGCTGTAGATTCCAACACATGAGCCTAAGCCCGAGAACGCACCGGACCACGACCACGGCCACTAAGTCCACCTCGCGCCCACGAGAGGGCTTGCCATGCAGCTTCCAACAAAAATCCCTAGTATGACCAGTGTTGTGGCAATAATCACACTGGAGTAATGCATGATCAGGAGGCTCGCTGCTAGTACCAGACTGAGACTTGCCACCCTGGAGAATAGGCCCACTATCAGAACCAAAATGACACTGAGGAGTAGCAACCAGGACAGAACGATCAGAAATAGAAAGGTGCAACATAGCACCCCTCCTACTGAACAATAGAATGCCTCTCCCAAGGATGGAAACGGAATACGACCCAACACCTGCACTCTAATCGGATCAAGCTCCAGATCAAGACTAGCAAGAAAATCATAAACACGCTCTTTCTCCATCCTTTTTAGCCAATTAGCAGCATCCACAGCACAAATAGCCTGAAAACCCTGATAATAATCAAATTCCCCCCAAGCTCCACTCAGGTCAGCAAAGTACACAGCAATAGAGCGATGGTTTTGTTCCAATGTATGGAGTCTTTTTCTCAACTCAAAACACTGTGCATCATTACCTTGTTGCGAATAGGTTTGGGCTACAATAGTCCAGATCTAATGTGGGGTATCAAGAAGCAGGAAGGTATGGCGAATATCAGTTCTTATGGAGTTAAACAACCAGGTTATGACCAACGATTTTTGAGATTTAAACTTCTTAAGTTCAACAGTCTCAACAGGCGGAGAAACCGGGTCCTTAATGAACTCTGACATCCCTTTGGCCTCAATGGCTAAAGTAAAAGTGCGAGACCAAACCAAATAATTGGTACCATCCAATTTAATATGACAAATATCCAGAGGAGAGTTATCCAGAGTCCCTACACGACTCAACTCGTCCTTGACACTAGCAGAAGTTTTTTGTTTATCTTCCAACATTTCAACAGTAAAACAGAAACTCCAAATGCACAATACCCAGTCAAACAAAAGTAACCCAACTGATATCAGCCCTTTAAAAAAAAGAACGGAGTGCCCAAAACAGATTGAAGCTCTTACCAACTATTTGTGACTGCCAAGATAGTGCCGAAACAGCAAAAGGAGCTCCAACAGGATTGGAACAGACTGGGTCTTGTTTGAAACGAGTAGAAAATAGCAAACAGAGGTCAGCAACAACGACGTAAAAAACTCAAGCAGTCAGTGTCGGAAAAAAAGGCTGTCAGAGGACAATCGATGTCCGGCGAGAGCAGAAAAGGCCTGTCGGAGGACGGCAGGTGTCCAGCAAGTCCGGCAAGAGATCCACAAGTTCCGAACAGTTTGGGTAACCTGTCGGAGGTTACGAAAGGTGGGTCAACTTCGTCGGATGAGAAAAAAAAAACTGGATGATGACTAGTCGGTGGTTCAACCAGTCATCTAGGTTGACCAACAAGGCTGGATGATGAAGCGACTGGATGGGTTGGATCGAAAAGCTCTGATACCATGTAAAACGTGGACACCGAAATTGAGACCCAAAAGATTAGGGTTTATTTATCATTACGTTATACTTATACAAATGTAAACATCAATTACACATTAGACCCTTATCTTCTAATCTACTTACATAAGAGATTAAATGTAAATTACAGATAATTACATATAAACCCATAACATAACTTAACATTAATCAACTACATCCTACCAACATAAGTGAGGTCCCTGTTTGTCCAAGACTTAGTTTTAGCGATAATGCTATCCAGTAAGCGTTGACAGTCAGAGGCTTTAAGTTTAGTGGAGAGAAGAGGCACTCCAAGATATCAGACAGGCAGAGTACCTTCCATAAACCCTAAGACACCCAGAATAGTTTTTTTTTTTTTGGTCAAACGGAATAGTTAACCTAGTGCTTATGTTGACCCCAGAGAAATAAATGCTACTCTTTCTAGGACTAGGAGAGAGACTTGACAAACCCTGAACTCAATGAGAGCATCTTTAATGTGATTGACTGTGCTCAAATCTCCCTTGCAAAAGATCATAAGATCATCAACAAAACAGAGGTTCAAATCCTTAGTAGCTCCACATCTCCAGTGATAGTGGAAATCAGGCAGAATGGATTTCTCCTTAAGGAGACAAGTTAGAACCTCCATAACAATGACAAATAGGTAGGAGGACAAAGGGTCTCCTTGTCGGAGCCCTCTTTTCCCATGGATGTAACTTGTAACTTCCCCATTGATGCTAAACGAGTAGTTGGTAGTGGTAACACAGGCTTGAAGCCATTTGATCACTGTGGGATGAAAATTCATGGAAGATAGAGTATCCCATAGAAAATCCCATCTCACATTGTCATAAGCCTTCATGATATCCACTTTCATAGCACACCTAGGAGAGGATGAGGATTTGTGATACCCTCTCATAAGTTCCTGGGTAAGAAAAATATTGTTGGCAATCCTCCTACCTTTAACAAAACCTAATTGAACAGGATCAATTAAGGTAGGAAGGGCAGCCTGCAGTCTTCTAGCAAGAATTCTAGAGATGCACTTGTAGATAGTATTACAACATGAGATGGGTCTAAAGTCCCCAACCTTGGAAGGGTTAGGAACTTTTGGGACAAGAGCTACAATAGTAGAATTTGCTCTTCTAATCATTTGACCAGACCTAAAGAAAGCTTTAATAGCAGCAGTGACTTCATGACCTATGATAGGCCAAGCTTTCCTAAAGAACCCATCATTGTAGCCATCAGAACTAGGGGCTTTGGAAGGATTGAAAGACCAGAATGTATTCTTGATTTCAAGGTCAGTAACTTCCCCTATCATAGCCAACATTTGACTTTCAGTAAGTCTCTCGTTGACTAACTGTTGAATCCTAGGAAGACCCTGATAAGGAGATGAATGAGTTGTTCCCAACAGATTGGTGTAGAAGTTGACAAAACTAGACTTAATGGTCTTTAAGTCATGAGTGAGAGACCCATCATCCAAAACTAGACTAGTAAGCTAACTTCTATTTCTGGAATTGCTCACAGACTTAAAGAAATAAGAGTACAATGATCCCCAATTTCAGCCATTGGATTTTGGATTTCTGCTTAGCTAGGCTCTCCTCAGCTCTAAGCAATTTGAGAAATTGCTTATGAACAACCTTCTCCTGACTTATAATTGATAGATTGGTAGGATGACCAACTAGGTCTTGCTGCAGGTATTCAAGAAGTTGCCTAGAGTCAGCAACCCTCTTAGAAATATCACTAAAGTCTCTAGTATTAATCTGCTTAAGCTCAATTTATAACAACTTAAGCTTCTCACAGACATAGAACATAGGATTCCCAATGATCACCCTCCTCCAAACTCTTTGTATCACAGGTAAAAATTGGGGGTGATCAGCTAAGAAATAAAAAAACTTAAAAGGTTTGTTAGATTTCTTAGGATTAGGAATCATGTAGGCAATAGCTGGAGAATGATCAGAAATTCTAGGGGTGAGAAAATGTGCAGAAGAAGAGCTATAAGCCTTCATCCAACGTTCATTGACTAATACTTTAACCAGCTTAGTACTAACAAAATGTGCAGAGTCCTGCCGATTGGTCCAAGGGAGAAAACAACCAGAAAATCTAAGATCATCCAGTTCTAAGGCATAAAGGCACTGATTGAACTCATTCATATGGGGGGCCAATTAGTAATCCCCCATACTTTTTCATTAGGGAACCTAATGGCATTAAAGTCCCCAAGCACAATCCATGGGGATGAGGAATTAAGCTGTTGGAGGCTAGACCAAAGTGCCTGCCTCGACAGATAACTGTTAGCTCCATACACAAAAGTTGCTAAAAAAGGCCACCCCCCACCCCCACTTAGGATGCACCTCACAATGCAACTCGTTTGGTTTTGAATGTACAAAACTACGCAACTCATCTCTCCCTCTCTCTCTCTCTCTCTCTCTCTCTCCCTCTCCCTCTCCCTCCCTGAATGCATCTCATTTTGATGTCACCATGCACTGACTGTGTTACTCAATTCGAATTCCGTGTTTCTTGTGTCTCTGTATATGTTCCTAACCAGTGTGAGTGTGCACAAGTTGCTCTCTCAAACCGCTTCAAAAATACTTGTGGTTGCAATATTGAATAGGAAAAAGTCAAAAGTGAAAGCGTGCTTCTTGTTGTAAGCAATTTCTGTAGCAGCTCTAGAATTAGATGGGCAAGTGCAATATCAATTGTTGTACAATAAGAAGACTTGAGTCGTTTCTAACACCATTTGGCTTTTGGAGCGATGGAGCTAAGTATGCACTCAGGTTTACGGAGACCAAGTGTTTATGGCTATTGAAGTAATTTTCCAACTTCCAGGGTAAAAATGTTAGGGTTTTCGAAAATTTCTGTATTTGGAAGGGGGAACCCAATTTGAATAATACGTAAGAAACAACTCTGTTTTCTGTAGTCGGTAGGCGAGGAGTGAGTTACTATGAGGAAAGGGGAAGCTACACGATGCAGAAATTGATCATGATGCCTTTGTAAGGGAACATCACCCATTAGGAATAGAATACAAACAGCATGGATTGTATTTGCATAGCATTACATTCGTGTTTGCACAAAGAATACATTAGCAAATCTCCTATCTCACTTCAACTGAGACCTTACAAAGACACCATAAGCTAAAGGGGCAACAAAAACCCTAGGCACTACTGTCTTAGAAAACATACATCAAGGTTGTGAAAAAGAAGCAACTGAGTTTGCCAGGAGCATGCCTCGCTGAGTCCTGTCCTATCCTAGTATACATATCCCCACAAAAGATTTGCTGATTAGTTAGCAGAACTGCAAATGGCCAAGGAAATGGATTTGTTTGAGCTGAAACATTGGGCGTGAAGAGAATGATAGTTGATGAGCTATCC
Organism: Rhododendron kiyosumense; assembly: GCA_019656275.1. Taxonomy (NCBI): domain Eukaryota; kingdom Viridiplantae; phylum Streptophyta; class Magnoliopsida; order Ericales; family Ericaceae; genus Rhododendron; species Rhododendron kiyosumense. The sequence continues at coordinate 22,173 of BPLS01030651.1, read as the reverse complement.
GTTGTAGACTTAAACTGATTAGGAAGAGATTCTTTCAGTCGATTTGGTGGTAAAAGAAATCAAAACTTGTAAAAAAATTCTGCAGAGTTTTACGACCCCATTGGATGTCGTTTTCAATGACTTCTTCAAACAGTGTAGAGTTGGGTGGCTCTTGTTCTTTGGCTAGCTTCTGCTTTTCTACTTGTTTCTCATCAGTGAACAGCATTTCAGTTGAATCCGTGGAAAGTGATGAACCATAGCCGGGATCTTTCTCGAAATCTACCTGTGATGAGTGGTTCAAGTAAGTGCAAAAAATCTGAAGTAAACTGCTTGCATCTTTGGTGCAGAGTGTGAACCAACATATGGAAATGAGGAAACTTAAACATATGAAGAATGCAGTGCTTTCTTCCCTACTGGTAGCCGTAGCTTTGAGTTGTGAATTGAGATGTCAAAGTGAACTCGGAGCTAAGATTCATCTCAGAAAGCTTAGACCCAAAACTACCAAAACACAGAACATGGTTACAATATTATGTAACACAGTGCCAAAATAGTTATTTCCGTTGAAATCTCTTTTCCTAGATTTCGCTGTCTTTTCTTTTCTATTGACAACAAACAACCTATTCAAGTCCAAATCTGAGGGAAAGGGAACTAGCCTCAACTGCCGCATATGAGGCTCGAACCCGGTACCTCCACATGGAGAGGTTGGGGCAATACCAATTCGGCTACTAAGACCTTGGCTTCCAAGATTTGACTTCACTTGAATGAAATCAAATGGACATTCACTTTTTTGCTGAATTTAAGAAGAAAAACAAAAAAGAACCGACTCCTGTTAGGCATTTACCTCCATCACATGCTTCGTAGCTTTCTCAACTCCAAGAGAGGCATTATTAGCAAGAGACTTTTTTTTGACTTCAGCTAGAGATGTTTCTTCGGCATCTAGTGTCATCAATGGAGTCAACCCAGGTACTAAAACAGGATCACCTTCATAGCAACCTAGTTTTTCACCATCTTTTATGCCCACGAAACTCTGAAGTCACGGCTCTCCCATTGTTTCCAAAACCACTCCCTCCCACACTAATATCCTGTTTTAAAAGAGCATCCATAGGTTTCTCTTGCAGTGGCGTCATTGTAGAATTTGAAATAGTACCATCAGTAAAAGCTGATGATTCCGGGATGATTATGATTTCGGAGTTAATCGTAGACTCTGGCTCTCCATTAGAAACTGAGATTTTGGTATTTGTGTCCCATGTCCGAAGAATCCGATCTGGGCCTGGTTGCCACAATATGTGGCCAGTGCTTCCTTTTAGTATGAACTTGTACTCGATAGACTTCCCAACAGGTATATCCTGTGTAAAATACAAATTACAATTGATAATCTGATGGGTAGGTGCTTCCTCTCATTGTTTCCATCTTCTTTTTTCTGCTTCGATAAAAGATACTAGAAACAATGGAAAAACGCACATCATTCGGGGAAAGCTGACCATTTCTGATGAAAAAAGATGAGTTTCAAGATAATGAAGATGGAGCTATTGATCTTCAATAAGAAAATTGCACAGAAGAGTCAGCAAGTGGTTCAGATCTGAATTGGCGTACTGGGGATCACGTCCATAGTAAAACTAGTTCCAAGAAACTTTCTGGCAAAAGATGTTTTCAAACTTTGGAGAACTGTTTTGCACAAAAAAAATGACAATGATATGAAAGCAAGGAGTATTTTTCCACTTTCCATGGTTCGGGTTTCTGAAACATTGTTTAATTGAAGGAAACAGGAACACTAATTTTGATTTTGATTTTCTCCAACCAGCTCTGCAGTCCATATGTGTCCCTCTGACCAATCCAAGGGGATTGCACTCGAAAGGTCCCATGAACCCAAAGAAAGATCATCTCCCACTACGTGAAATTTCTCTCCAAAAGCACTCTTTCTGTAATTGGAATTTGACATGAACGGTTTTCGATGCATCTGCAAGTGTTTCTGCTGCCAAAAATATTCTCAAATGAGATGTATTTTTGTTTTCGTAAAGTATGCAAACATAACACATTACGAATATATAGATATTTAAAATCCTCAAGAGTGAGAACTGAGAGAGGAATCTATTACTGTAGTAATTATAGTAATTAAAATGACATGGGAATTTTTTTACGATAAGTTAAAAATGACATGAGATGAAGTGGACATCATCCGTCTTTTCTTTTCTTTTCTTTGAACAAAAACGAACTCTCAGCACTTTGATTCCCAGAGAAATCAGCTATTGATGTAGTTCAATTTGTAATATTAGTAATTGGACAACACATTATTGGTTGTATGCAGAAATAGATAGTACAGTAATAGATTTGCTTGGGCACGGATGGAAGAAACTGCAGACTAATTGTGGGCAGCGTGCCCTTTTCTCAGGGAAAGGATTCCGTTCTCTTCCCGAAGAAAGTGCCGGTTCGATGGAGCGTTTTGGGCTGGACGACAAGCGCTCGAAAAAATACAGAGTCGCCACTCGGGTTTGAAGGTCCGACACCCAAGGAACCGTATTTCGAAACACTTGCCACGCTGTTCAATTTGAAAAAGTTAAGGAACCCGTCCGTTATAACCATATCTGGGTTCGGGAGCCAGGTTACGAGAAGGAAAGGATTTTATGGCACCCCTCTCGCCCAATCCGGAGATCCGTCTCTACTTAGGCATTTGCGAAAATATTTGTTTGTTTGCGATTCTGTTTGATTAATCAATTCTTCAGCCAATTAGGGCGGGGGAACAGTTAATCGGGGATTAAAACTATAATATGTTTGCAGGATGTGAGTGATAGCATGGATGAGCAATTAGTATAGGATGAAAATAGACTGCTGTGGGAGTTTAAACAAACTGAGAGGCCCCTGTTTTAGAGTGACGTGCACATGAAGAAACCAGCATGCACTGAACAAGTCACTGCATGTTGTTCACTCCTGCGCGCACAACTCCAAAACACACGTGCGCTGGTGAGCTCAAACCCACAGCTCTTATTCTCAAACCCTCTGGGCTCTGAAAGGACCAGTGCACACTCAAGACAAACCACGCAATTCATATAGCAGCATAATATACAGTTTAAAGGCTGAAAAGCCATACAAATTAATAAAACACCCCATAAACAGTGTGGGGACAAAATAATGGCGTAAGGCCAAACTACCCGTGAAGGCCACTCACTAGTCAGAGGCAGACTATCACGTGACGGAGTAAGTCTGTCGCGCGAGGGTGCGCCCTGGCACTCTGTCGCGCGATGGAGCCATTCTGGCGTGCGATGGTGCGCCCTGGCGCAACCAGACCAGTGCTTGGTTTTCATGTTTCTGAGTTCTGGGACAGGTCCAGAATGATCCCAGGGGTACTCCAAAATAGCAGACATGCAAATTGAACTACAACTAGCAGTTTCTAACAAAGGAAAGCAGTAAACTGATTTTTAAGATGCTTAAAAGTGATTAATATGTAAATAAATACAAAACAGTAGGAACCAATCCCCACGAGGACCGTCGCGGGCTGGACTGAGACAGTCGCGCGCGTGAGTGGATCCATCGCGCGCTGGTTCTTACCATGACGGTTTTTGAAACCTTGCCAGCTTCAGGATCAGGACTGGTATTGATTACCAGCCTTAACCCTGCCAGCCCCCCTCAGGGATCAGAACAAAAGGCAGAATAAAGGTAAGCTATACCTTTGGTTTTTGAGCTTGAAAGGTGCTTGAGCTTGTAAATTGAGTGTATGAAAATGGCTAGAATGATGAATTATCAAGTGTGTTATGGTTTGTGTGGCCTTTTTTTGATTTTTTTTGGTAACCCTTTGAAAGAGAAACAATGGGGCTATATATAGGGAGAGATGGAAGTGAATCTGGTTGGAAACAGAGGAGTTCAGCCAGTTCACGAGGCCTGGCTAAAGTTGCATTGGTGGCCAACTGTGCATCTCAAGAAAGGTTGGTGGGAGATTGATCCGTCGCGCGACGGAGTCAGTCTGTCGCACGATGGTGCGCCCTGGCGCGTGAGGGTCAATGGTCAAACTTTGACTGTTGACCACCACCTGGCAGTTTGACCATCGCGCGACGGAGTGAGTCTGTCGCGCGATGGTGCGTCTTGGCGCAGGATGGTTGCGCCCTGGCGCGCGTCAGTAGGGTTTTTGGTTTTTGAAGTGGCTTAGGCTAGGTAAGATTCAAGGGTTTTGTAAACACTCAAAACTCAAACACGCTATTATTCCCATGGTGTTCTCGATCCCTTTCATCATTGGGAAATCAAAAACCATAAGTAAAGTAATTTGGAAGCCCAGATTGGGGTGTCTACACTAATGTTGCTTTGTCTGTTGTTTATTAGTCCCAGAAAGTGCAGGAAAATGAAAGATAAAGGAAAAAATATCTGTTTCCCCACTACACCAAAACTTATGTGGTGCTCTCAATTGAAAGATAAAAGGTTTTCCCCCTTTTGCACAGACGAAACTTGTCTTCTTCCCGACGACTGTAATATACCAAAGCCTTGGATCAAATTGATAAATTATGACAAAGTCTCAAAGAGAAACTGCCTACGTATCCCATTTTGGGAATCAGGTCAAAACGTAGTTCAGGCTAAGGTTCACTCGAGTATTTTACTTCACATTTTACGCTCTAACTTTTGCCTAGAACCCCCCATTCGGATTTTCGGTCTAGCGAGTTTTCAAATATTGCCTTTACTTTTGCCTAGACCTCCTTCATAGGTTCTCGGTCTAGCAGGCTGCTCTAACTTTTGCTTGGAACTGCCCACCCTTGGGGTTTTCAGCCCAACGAGCTTCTCTCAGGGAAAAGGCTTTTGAATTGATCCATGCTGACCAAGGTATTTGAATTTGATTGCCATCGAGGTCGATGATCTCTGGCCACAGCCTTAGATAAAACAACTTTGATAGCACAGAGTCCAGTGTGATTCGGTTCACATGTCTCGTTCCAGGCCAATTTTAAACTTTCTAACTTGTGCTTGGTGGAACGCTGTTCCTACAAACTTGAACATGGTATGAGGTGCTGGACCTTCTGAGCTTCTGCTTTTGGCTTGGCATCCGATAGCAAAGGGATTCGATGTTTCTTTATCTCAAGATCAATACCAGGCGTGTCTTTGTGAGACCATGCCAAGTCGTTGATGAATTCTTCGAACTTGTCTGACCGGGCACAATGCTTCTCTGGGAACCGCATTGAACCAGTTTGAACCATTTGGAGGTCTACTTCATCTTTTAAGTTTATTTGAAAACTACTATTTCAATTAATAGGCTGAGCATGCCTTTTGTCTTCCCTTTCGGCGAGGGAACACATTTCCTTGGGGATAATCCCATCGAAATCCGTCCCTTCGTCGTCAGGGATGACACAGTTTATTCAAAAGCCAGCAAAGTACTTAGAAGCAAGATAGTGCATATCATAAAGAAAGCCCCCCGAGGTTGCCAAGTACAACAAAAGACTCGAATAGAAGCTACGACATGGAGGGCCAAGAGGCACAACCTCCGACTCAGAGCTAGACTTAGGGGCTGTTTGATAAAATTGAAAACTGAAAGCTGAAAAATTAAGTACTGGAAACTGAATGCTGAAATTTTTAAGCTGAAAAGCTGTTTGGTATATATATTAAGTACTGAATTAAAAAAATGACGAATTAATTTTGTTACAATTCTCTCTTAATTTACTAATGGTCACAATATACTTTTGGTAATGGTGGTGGAGTGGTGGTGGTGGTGGTAGTAGGAGTGGTGGTGTTGTGCTGGTAGTGGTGGTGGTGTAGTGATGGTAGTGGTGGTGGAGTGGTGATGGTGGTGATGATGGTGGTGGAGGTGGTGGTAGGAGCGGTGGTGGTGGTGTAGTGATGGTAGTGGTGGTGGTTGTGGTGGAGTTGTGGTGGTGGAGCTGTTAGTGGTGGAGGTAGTGGTGGAGCTGGTGGTAGGGGCGGTGGTGGTGGTGGTGGTGGTCGTAGTGGAGGAAGTGGTGGTGGTGGTGGTGGTGGTGGAGTTGGTGGTGGTGGTAGTGGAGGAAGTGGTGGTAGTGGTGATGGTAGTGGTGGTGGTGGTGGAGCTGCTGCTGGTGGTGATGTGGTTGTAGTGGTGGAGTTACTGGTGGTGGTGGTAATGGAGGAAGTGGTGGTGGAGTTAGTGGTGGTGATGTGGTGGTGGTGGTTGAGTGGTGGAGGTGTTGGTGGAAGTGGTTGTGATAGTAGTATTATGGTTGAATATAAGTACACAAAAATTTAGCCAGAATTAAGTAGCTCAAAACTACTTAATTTTTTTCAACTTTTTGGCCTATATTTTAAGTGGTACTTAATTTGTTAAGCAATGTAAAATGTGGTTATCAAACCTACTGAATTACTTATTACTTAATTGATTCAGTATTAAGTGCTGAATTTAGGTTATCAAACAAGCCCTTAGACAAATGCAAAAATACAAAGTGTCAGACTCAGACTCAAAATTGTCAATACAAACTAGACGCGGTTTGAAAATTCAACTTTTATAGCTACCCTTGACTTTCTCATAGAGAGATAGAATCCTGGGGGACATCAAGCCCAAACAACAGCACTTCGGCTTCAGTGCTTTCCTTGGCGGTGCAATGGCTTTGAACTTTACAGTAAAGTAATTGAAAGCTCAGTGACATTCCTATAGCAGCAATTAACAAGAATAAAGCAATGTACATGACATCGTCGTCAATGTCTTCTTAGACTCTACAACTACAGACGGGTTTGTCTCATAATGTTCAGACACTGCCAGAATCGTCGGATTTCTTTTCGAGGTGTATCCTTTGAATAAATCAATTGACACTAAGAGATGTCAAAACAGACTAAGCCTTTGTCTATTTCGTTTTTTAAGTTTCAACTTGGAATTTGGAACAACTCGGTATTGATGACATGGCACCTTAACTTTGAACGCCGCGGTGTATAGTGACTTCGTACTTCAACCTGGTAGTGCCAGTGACACAACATCCATACTTTGTGGTTCTTTATTTTCAATAGAAACTTCAATCGGGTATGAGCCAAGTACTTAAAAAGATTTGATTTCCCAAAGTCTCGTTGATCCAAGAATTTTGAAAATTGATAACGTACACCATCGAGATGCACGACTCTTCATCGGGCCATGGCAGCGTCCTAATAGGCATAAGACAGACTCAAAAGAGAGACAACCTAGAAGCTGCCCTAAACATGTTCCTACGCAAAATGATATGTATATACAATACATGTGATAGGGAAAGCAGTAACACGTAGACAGTATATAAGGTTAGATGCAAATAATCTTACCCTGTGGGTACCTGTTCTAGTTTGGAGAGTTCTAGTGCTTTGTATATGCAAAGGCTGGTTTTAGTTTGTAACAGGTTCCTCTGACTAGAGCCAAGATATACCTTCCACTGCCCGAGTAACCACAGAGCAACAATCAAACGATAGAATGACTCATCATCGTTGAAGGTTGTTAGACATTCGGGGTCCCCGGGCTCCGGTAAACCGTGCCGAATTGCCAAAACGATCCAACGAGACTTATCCCACATCGATACAAATGAAAATGCTAAAAAATTTTGATTAATGGAACAGAATCACAAATTCGCAAATGCCTTTTCAAATTTGGCTCTCATTATTGATCAATACTTAGAAAAAACTACACAAGAGAACAATTGGAAAAACCCCAGTCAGGATGGCCGGACAAGAGGTCTTGTTAAATCACCAATCCTTTCTTTAGCAGCGCGAAACTCACTATTTTGACAGATTTTTGTGGGATTTTTCTCATGCGTATTAAATTTTAAGTATAGACCAATATTTATTCGATCCCCAATGTAGTCGCCACTGTGGGCAGCGTGCTCTTTTCTCAGGGAAAGGATTCCGTTCCCTTCCCGAAGAAAGTGCCGGTTCGATGGAGCGCTTTGGAATGGACGACAAGCGCTCATAAAAATACAGAGTCGCCACTCAGGTTTGAAGGTCCGATACCCAAGGAACCGTATTTCAAAGCACTTGCCGCGCTGTTTGATTTGAAAAAGTTAAGGAACCAGTCTGTCATAACCATATCTGGGTTCAAGAGTCAGGTTACGAGAAGGGAAGGGTTTTATGGCACCCCTCTCGCCCAATCCGGAGATCAGTCTCTCCTTAGGCATTTGCGAAAATATTTGTTTAATTGCGATTCTGTTTGATTAATCAATTCTTTAGCCAATTAGGGCAGGGAAACAGTTAATCGGGAATTAAAACTGTAACATGTTTGCAGGATTTGAGTGATAGCATGGATGAGCAGTTAATATAGGATGAAAACAGACTGCTGTGGGAGTTTAAACAAACTGGGAGGCCCCTGTTTTAGAGTGACGTGCACAAGAAAAAACCAGCATGCACTGAACAAGTCACTGCATGTTGTTCACTCCTGCGCGCACAACTCCAAAACACACGAGCGCTAGTGAGCTCAAACCCACATCTCTTATTCTCAAACCCTTTGGGCTCTAAAAGGACCAGTGCACACCCAGGACAAACCATGCAGTTCATATAGCAGCATAATATACAGTTTAAAAGCTGAAAAGCCCTACAAATTAATAAAACACCCTATAAACAGTATGGGGACAAAATAATGGCGTAAGGCCAAGCTACCCATGCAAGGCCACTCACTGGTCAGAGGCAGACTATCGCGCGATGGAGCCAGTCTGTCGCGTGAGGGTGCGCCCTGGCACTCTGTCGCGCGATGGAGCCAGTCTGGCTCGCGATGGTGTGCCCTGGCGCAATCAGACCAGTGCTTGGTTTACATGTTTCTGGGTTCTGGGACAGATCTAGAATGATCACAGGGGTACTCCAAAGCAGCAAACATGCAAATTGAACTACAGCTAGCAATTTTTAACATAGGAAAGCAGTAAACTGATTTTTAACATGCTTAAAAGTGACTAATATGTAAATAAATACAAAACAGTAGGAACCAATCCCCACGAGGACCGTCGCGCGCATGAGTGGGTCCATCACGTGCTGGTTCTTACCATGATGGTATTTGAAATTTTGCCAACTTTAGGACCAGAACTGGTATTGATTACCAGCCTTGGCCCTGCCAGCCCCCCCTTAGGAGTCAGAACAAAAGGCAGAACAAAGGTAAGCTATACCTCTGATTTTTGAGCTTGAAAGGTGCTTAAGCTTGTAAATTGAGTGTATGAAAATGGCTAGAATGATGAATCATCAAGTGTGTTACGGTTTGTGTGGCTTTTTTTTGATTTTTTTGGTAACCCTTTGAAAAAGAAACAATGGGGCTATATATAGGGAGAGATGGAGGGTAATCTAGTTGGAAATAGAGGAGTTCAGCCAGTCCTCTGGAGTTGCATTGGTGGCCAACTGTGCATCTTAAGAAAAGTTGGTAGGAGATTGGTCCGTCGTGCGACGGAGTCAGTCTGTTGCGCGATGGTGCGCCCTAGCGTGCGAGGGTCAACAGTCAAACTTTGACTGTTGACCACCACTTGGCAGTTTGACCGTCGCGCGACGGAGTAAGTCTGTCGCACGATGTTGCGCCCTGGCGCGCGTCAGTAGGGTTTTTGGTTTTTGAAGTTGCTTAGGCTAGGTTAGGTTAGGTTAGGTTCAACGGTTTTGTAAACACTCAAAGCTCAAACACGCTATCATTCCTAGGGTGTTCTTGATCCATTTCATCATTGGGGAATCAAAAACCATAAGTAAAGTAATCTGGAAGCCCAAATTGGGGTGTCTACACTAATGTTGCTTTGTCTGCTGTTTATTAGTCCCAGAAAGTGCAAGTAAATGAAAGATAAAGGAAAAAATATCTGTTTCCCCACTACACCAAAACTCATGTGGTGCTCTCAAGTGGTATGGGAGCATAATACTCCCAATGAATTACAGCCCTTAGATTAAAAATAGATAAATCACAGCTCTTGAATCAAAACTAAAAACTAAAAGTACGGTGGTTTTGAACAAAATAACGAAGGATTATTTACTACAGAAACATGTAAACTTACCATTGACTAAGGCAACACTTACCATTGTATAAGGTAAAACTTACCACACAAATTGGTAACACTTACTACAACCGGTTGGTCAGGTAACAACTTATCATTAAATAGAAAAAAAAAAAAAGAGTATCCTATTTTTTGGTGGGAAAATTTAGAGATTTTGGGAATTTATATATTCACACCACTTGAAACTATATACATCATATATTTTGCCTTTTTACTAAGAATTGGGTAGTGAAAAACCTAAAAAATGGTGTTCGTTTATAAATCTAATTTAAAATTTTAATTTGTTTTGAAAATATAATTGGAAGAATTATCTAAAAACAAAAAATTTGACAAATATTTTCCATAATTTCCAAATGACATTATAAATATATTTAATTTATTCATTTTTAAATAATAATTTATTATAGATATATTTAAGTAACTTACTTTTAAATATTATGGAAAAAATAAGATATTCATTTAATATTTTGATAGCTTACAAATTTAGTTAATATATATTATAAAATAACGCTATAAGTTGATTGTTACAACAAAATTGAACAATAAATATATTTTTGCTTAATAGCTATTGAATAATTTTGTAGGATTCTCAATTGAATTTATGGTAGTACTTAATGAAATTAGGCTATTCAATTGAATTAATAGGAAGAGAAGAAGAATTATCCCACTGGACCTTGATGTGATCTCGGATCGCACGGGAAAAGATCCATGCTCGTATTGGGAATGTTTCCAAGACTAGCAAGGTATTGCCCTTTTTCGGAAGACCTACGAAATTCTGGACAACGTCGTGATATCGACAATCCAAGGACCCCAAATACAATTCAATGATGAACACATCACGGTTCCTTTGATGGTGATTACCGATGGAGGACTTTGGCTTTCGATGCACAGGATCCTGAGGGAGATCCTTTACCACTTTGAGCTTACCCCGTGTCAAATGAGCATGAACTCGTACTGCATCGTTCACTTGATAATTAAACTTGCCAAGGTGAAGATGTTCAGGCTCGAGGCCCATCACATTTTTTAGAACTACAATGTCACAGAATGCTAGGTATTCCCGGTACTATTTGTGCTCTTGAAGAAAGATGGAGAAGATCGTTCCTGAGGGGATGTATGACTCGAAGAAATGGGCCTCAGACTACATCGAGGTTCGGGGTAACTACCAGTTTCCTCCTCTCGAATATGGGTAGTTCGACATTGCAACATGTTGGGGAAAGCCATGTAAGCATAGATCACATGCTCATTTTCATTGTTTGACATTGTCATGTTCACATTTGCATAACTGGCATAGTTATTTTTTCTGATTCTCATCTCTTTGTGCTCAGCAGATACTCCGAAGCTCAACAAAGATTGGTTCAAGGTGGCAAAGGGGTGTGGGCTTGCTTTGACTCTTCTTACAATCCCAAGAGAAGAAAGGGACGCCCCAACGATTCTTGACTACGAGCCAACTTATAAGGGATTTATCCGAGGGTAGGAATCGACCGAGGGAAAGAAGAAGAACGCTCCCCAAATCATTCCAGAAGCCCTCCCCGAGGAACTACTCACAAGCGAAAGCAGACCACTCTGCAGGGTAATACATTTACCAGTTGACGAGGAGCCTTACCTAGAAGACAAAGACATGCCTCCCCGAAGCATGAAAGCCGTCCTCCAGGAGAAGTTGGAGAGGAAGGAGAAGGAAAAGGCTGAGCTGAAGAAGTTTGGTGCTCTGGGGGCTTCAGGATTTGCTCCGAGCCCCAAGGTTCGACCTCCCCCCCAATCACAAAAATGACCTCCCATCGCCCTCACCTCCCCGAAAGGCGCACCGATCATCAAGAGGGCCAAAACCATTTCGAAAGCGTCAGGAGTTGGTGGTGACTTGTCGAGGGATGAAGAGAGAGAGAGAGAGAAAGAGAAGGGGAATGAGTCTGCTTCAGATTTCAATACGCCCTGGATGCCGAACTTCATCACGCCTTACAAGAAACAGATCTTGAAGTCTGACAGCCTACAGGAGGATCCATCCCTTGCTTTCACCCTTCAATCTCGGTTGGCACTATCAAGGGACATCAGGAACCCTCAGTCTTTGAAGTCAGCACTGAGCGACTATTACTTCTATGTGGGAAGGGTAAGTTATTTTTCCACATATACAAAGTACTCATTTTCTATTTACTTATCTTTTTCCTCATATATCATTTACTTGCATTGTGTGCAAGCTACCCAATCCATAATGAGCACTCAGTGCTACCTAACCGAGCATGAAAAGAAGACAAAAAGGCTACAGCAGTCGTTGGAGCACAACCAAGGCTTGGCCAAAGACTACAAGAAGAGCTTGGACCAATCCGAAGCCGTACGCCAGACCCAAGAGCTTCAAATTGCAAACTTGAATAACTAGATCAAAGGCCTACAAAACTCCGCCGAGCAAATGAGGGCCGAGGGCAAGTATGAGGGGATCTTTGAGGAAAGGCTCTGGGGAGAAAAGGGATGAAGGAGGGGTGAAAATTAGGGCTTTCAATTTCAGTCAAAAAAGTAACCGGGTTAGTAGGTAAATGAGAAGGGGAGTTTTCTATCAATGGCTGAGATTAAACCCATAGCATCCAATGGCTCAAAAATAATAGAAGTATGGTGCTCCCAAACCACTTGGGAGCACCGCAGCCGGATGCCCACAACACAACCACAAGAGGAATTTAAACAAACATACTCCACTTTGAAGCAGTATATTAATTCCAGGTATGTACCAAAAAGTTTTGACAAGAAATCGAAAGTGTTTGGTTTCCCTTGTTTTGTAGACAATCAAACAAAGCACAACCACATTTGTCCATGAAACCCAACAACTTAAAGAGAAAGAGAAAGAGAGGGACCTAGATATCCAATGACGAGGAGATAGTAGTAGATGAAAGAAAAGTGCAATGAATTTTCACTTTCAACATCTGCTACAGAGAAATTAGATGTGTAAAAATGAGTCTCGGAGATGATAAGAAATGGATTTCGGGTTGAGCCACAACTTCTTTCAATACGAATAGCCTTTGTAATTATCGGAAATAACCCTCGATGGCGACGGTGGTGGTATTCTTAAGGATTCCATGTCTCTCTCACCCTGAAGGTATGATTGTGTTCCGGCGATGAGAGAGAAAGTTGAGGCGTGCATACTATTAACTGAGGAAAAAAAATAGACCACTTTAGAGCATCTCCAACCCATCTTCATTTGGGCACCAAAACTCCATTTTGGAGAATCCATGCCCTCCAACCCATCTCCATTAGGGGTCTCCATTTTGAAGACTCAATTCTCATTCTCTATATTTGGACGATCACCTCCCAAATGGAGACACATTTCTATTTCTCTCCTTCACTAGTATTCTATTTACTTTTTTGCTAGAATTTCATCAATTACATATAACTTTTACACTACGCATCTTTTTTCTACAAAATTGGTATTATTGGAAAGACAATAATAATACCTTCAAAATGAGTCTAATATTAAGTATTTGTAAATGTATTTTGAAATAACATCAAATGTAAATTCAAACCATTTGAACTCATAATATTATTTTTTCTCATTTGCACTATCCTATTATTGCATTGGTTTGAATAATGAGTTGAAATGAGAAAAAAACATGCATCTATTGAAAGGAGGGAAAAAAAACAATATTGAACAATAAATGAAGGAAGAATTGGGGGGAGTTTTGGAGGTGAAAAATGGAGAATTGGGTTGGAGTTGTTGATTCTCCAAAATTACCTTTTGAATAGAATTTTTTTTTTTTTTTTTGAGTCTCCAAAATGGAGAAAGAGTGAGAGATGGGTTGGAGATGCTCTTAGACAAAAATCAAGTGCATGTCTCCATTAAAAAGAGAGAGGGATTATTATTATTACTCGTATATAAACAGGAGAACGGATAACGATACAAGTGGCTAAGGTTGAATTTTTTAGAGTGTAGTATTACACTAACTTCCCATGAGGTTTCTGACTAAACCACTAAAACCATTGAGGTCCTAGAAATTGCAACCCCTTTCCTCTTGTTAAATCCAACATAAACATTTGGAGAAATTTTAAAAAAGTCCCTGAACTTTCAAAATAACTCTGGGACTTTAACTAATGACAAAAAGACAACTGAACTTACATTCCATTAAAAAAAAAAAGTCTCTACCGTCCAATTCAGTTGATTTTTAACGGATGGAGCTAACGGAAAGCGTTAACCTTCCTTTTTTTTTTACGAGTCCAAGTGTATTTTTGTAAAGTTCCTGAAAGTCCCTCGAGTTAAATCCAACATAACACCTTCCCCTTAACTAATCTGGTTTGTTAGAGCAACTACATTTGACTCTTGTGAAAATGTTTCTTATATGACACAAAAGTGTTTAAAATGGGGCCCGAAAATTCTGTTAGGAAATTGTTAGGTAAAAAATAAAAAAGTGTAACATTTAACATTGTTGGTGTACACTATTGGAGTGTTATAAGTGGAGAAAAATGAAAGAGGCTTTGAACAGCACAAGAGTGTAAATGGCTTCTCGTGCCTCTTCACCAAAACCCTAGCACATCGTCAGGAACCTAATCTTCAAAATAGAGAACGGGTGAACGCACATTTGCCTCTCGTGGCAAAGGTCCTCCGATGCCTAAGTTAGTATCATGTACTAGCAATAAACCCTAATTATCAGTAGGAAACAATATGAGTGCAACTTATTGCGTACCTTTTACCTTTAGGTTTACCTCGTATTTATAGATTCATAGATACTTGCTGCCCAAGCATCCCTGTTGCCCTAGGATTCCTATCTCGTATAGGAAACCCTGGATATCTTGGATTCTCTTTCCCTTATCAGTTCATTACCTTAGTCCTTTTAGGACTCTTTTCCATATCTGGCCGAACATTCCATTCCGGTTGGGTATCTTTCCCAGATCTTACATTCTCGAGATCTCATTCCTTAATGGAATACCATTGTTTCTAGACCCTTCTAGAGTGTTCCTTGCACCTGAAGCTACTTTCCTCAGATTTCTCCTCATGTTCGACCTTTTCATTGCCGAACAGGCTACTTAGATCAGATTCTCCTCCTGTTCGGCCTTCTCATTGCCGAACAGGCTACTTGGACCAAATTTTTCCTCCTGTTTGGCCTTCTCATTACCGAACAGGCTACTTGGACCAGTGACTTCACATGTCACTGGTCCTTTATCACTCTCTTGGTCCAATAACTTATCATGTTTACTGGGCTTTGACCCCGTACAGACTTCCTGGACCAGTGACCCCTCATGTCACTGGTCCATATCGCCGACCACCATCTTGCACGGCGGCTGTCCCTATCGTATTTATACATGGTCCCACGTATCACGTGTTCGGGCCCCATTTGTGCCTGTTCGGGAATATCTCCCTACAATTGCTCCCCAGCTGTACTCGTTATTTTCTCTTAAATGATGAGCAAAGCTCCCAAAAACCGAGCAAATTCATTTTGTTTCTGCTCCTTATTTCACAAAATTGGTGCAACTTTCATTATTAGTCCAGGCAAAACGTCTCATCGTTTGGGCTGGACAGGCTTTTCTTGCCCTTACTTTTACATGTCGCACCAGAGCAATGTTCATTGCTCAAACCCCAAACTTCTTCATGCTTGGGCCTTTGTCTGACAATCTTCACTTGTCATGATTCAAGCAATGTTCGCTTCTCAGGCCTCAAACCTTTCCGTACTGGGGTCTACGTTTGACATTTTTCGTTGTCATAGTTCAGGTTTATTCGTATCTATTTTCAATTTAGCTCGTAGTCACCCAAGTTTTCGTGCTTGGTATTGCCCAAGCTCAACCATGCTCGGCAGACTACCCAAGTTCATCCGCACTTAGGTATATTCGAGTTCGATCATACTCAATCAAATTTTGGCACCGTTCATGGTCATGGCCTAAGTTTAGCCAAACTTTGAGTTTGATCGTACTCAATCGGATTGTGGCATTTTTCATGGCTTAAGTTTATTCATACTTAGCCAAATTCGGAGTTTGATCGTACCCAACGAATATTTTTGACGAATGCTCTTTGCTCCCCAGCATGGAGAACAAGTATTCTTAGCTTGTTCTTGCTAGGACCAAACACATGCAATATACATGCTTCTTAAGTTTCTCATACTTAGTATTGTTGTGCTTACATGCACACACCCTAGTTTCGTGTATTTATTCATACACTTCCAAGCATTCGTACTTAGTCGGGTTTATGTGTCTCTTCGTAAACCGTACTCAATCCTTACCAGATTTATTTACAGACCTTAGCCCTTCGTGCCAGGCCAATTTCGTGCGTTCATTCATACACACTTTTACGTTGTGCTTGCTCGCCCAAGTGTTTCGTACTTGGCAGACTTGTGTGTTTTTTTGTACATAGTTAAGTATTTCGTACTTAACTTGTTCGGCTGCTCTTCAAGTGTGTTCGTACTTGGATAACCATCTAAGTATTGCTCGTACATAGTTGTTTGTTGTATGCATCCCAAGTGGTCACGTTCTTGGATCAACTTCTAAGTATATGCATACTTAGATAATGTTGCATGTTTATGTATGCAACCCAAGTATTTCGTACTCGGAAAAATTTCTAAGTGTATTCGTACTTAGATAAATCTACATATTCTCGTATGCTCCCCAAATTTTCATGTACTTGGGCCAATTCCTAAGTGTATTCGTACTTAGGTTATACTCTTAAGTTTCTCGAACTTAAACAAATGTCAAATGTATTCATATTTGGCAGAATTGTGCATGTTCTCGTATGCATTCCAAGGTTTCACGTACTTTGAAATATTCCTTGCATTTCTTCGTATGCATCTTAAGAATGCCTAAGTTTATTCATACTTAGATGAATCTGCATGTTCACGTATGCAACCCAAGTGTCCTGTACTTGGGGATATTCCTAAGTGTATTCATACTTAGGTATATCCAAATGTATTCATATTTGGTAGAAGTGTGCATGTTCATGTATGCATTCCAGGTTTATTCATACCCGTCCAAATGACCAAGTGTATCCATACTTGCATATTATTGTATGCTCCCTAAGATTGCACGTTCCTAGGAAAAGGTCTAAGTTTGTTCGTACTTAGATCCAAGTAATTTTGTACACGGAAAAATTTCGTATGGACCCAAAATTCATATGGACCCATGCTCTGCTCCCCAATACGAAGGGAGGAGAAAGAACAAGGCCTGACTTCGTATTCCAGCGTAAAAAAATTGCAAAAACAGAGTGTTTCACCAAAATCTGCGAATTTTATTCATAATTCAGAACTCAAGAGGGTGTTACGTGTACCCCTTGCAACTAATAAAAGCTAAAAAGTAACGGAATTCTATTTGTAATTCCCACATAATCACGATGTGCATCCTAAAACAAAATGAAAAATCAAGTTGAAGTCTTTTAAACAAAGAACTTCCTCAAATTATGGACATTCCAGGGCCTTGGCACCGGGTTCCCGTCCAGGTCTGCCAATCTATAAGCCCCTATACCCACAATTTCAATAACTCGATATGGGCCTTCCCAATTGGCCCCCAACTTGCCCTTATTGGCCACCTTGGTGTTGCCGAGCACCTTATGAAGCACAAGGTCTCCAACACCAAACTCTCGTGGGTGGACATTTTTGTTGTAGATTTTCCTCAATGCTAGGACCAATTTTTCTAAAGGCAGATATCTCGTTTCTGCATCCAACAACGTCTTGCTCACATAGTAGACAGGGATTTGTTAGGATCCCTTATCCCTCAGTAATACTGCACTAATAGTATGTTCAGAGACTGCTAAGTACAAAATTAAGGGCTCACCCAGTTCAGGAGTAAATAAGAGCGAGGCCGCTGCCAAGTACTTCTTCAGGTCTTGGAACGCTTGTTCGCATTCTACTCCCCATTCATATCCTTCCCTTTTTTTCAACATCATGGGGTTATGTTGTGGATCCATATTCAAGTGCTGGCAAATCACATTTGCATCCACCCCAGGCATCTCTCCAGGTACCCAAGCAAACACATCAACGTGCTCCTTGAGGAACCCGACCAACTCTTTCTCTTATTCCTTGTTCAGGTTTTCCCCAATCAGGAAATACCTTTCTGGATCAGTCTCGTTGATCTAAATCCTTTTCAAGCCTTCCACCACTTTCTTGGCGGGGTTCCCTCCGACATCCTCGATGGTCGACTGGTCTGGAACCCCAATGGCTTGGACCAATTTTGCTTAAGGTGCATTCTTGATTATAGAAACCAAACACTGCTATGCAACCTTTTGGTTTCCCCTGATCCTTTCGATGCCATTAGACCTAGGAAACTTCACCATCTGATAGTAAGTGGAGGAAATCGCCCTCATCTTGTGCACCCACGTTCTTCTTATAATCGCGTTATAGGAAGATGGCACATCTACGACTAGGAAGTCAGTTCGCGGTACCACCGTTCCTGCCCAAACAGGAAGAATGACCTTGCCCAATGGCCAGACTACTCCTGCAATGAATCTGACCAAAGGAGTTATCGACTGCTCCAGATCTGCATGTGTTAGCCCCAACTTTTTAAATACATCGTAGTACAGCACTTTGGTGTAGCTTCCTGAGTCCACCAGGATTCTCTCCATGTCATATTCCCCAATTCGTAGGGTTATGACCAAAGCATTGTTATGTGGCACCTAGACTCCTCCCAAGTCTTCATCTGTGAAGACTATGCCCTCGTTGCATACTTCTTCTTCACGTCCTCCCTTCCTCCCCAACTGCATCACATGTTGGTCATGCTTTATTTGCCTTTGGAGCAACCTCACCTCATTTCTCGTACAAAGTGTGGCCAATCCATGTATCATATGGATTACGCCCCTTGGATTTTGCTCGTAACTCAATTCCATTGCTTTCTCTGCACCTTTGTGCTCTTCCTGAATGAACTATTTCAAATAACCACGTGAGACTAGGTCAATGAGATGCTATTTGAACATCTCGCAGTCCTCCATCATGTGACCCCAATCCTTGTGATAACTGCAATGTTGACTCGTAGCTCGTTTTGCATCTTTATTCCTTTCCAACCTCGGGGGCCACTTGAAATATGAGCGGTTCTTTATTCGATAAAGAACCCGGTAGATTGGTTCTTTCCAAACTGTAGTTACTAAAAAGAAGGACTTGGGATCTAGGGCACGTTCCTCCGTGTACGGCTCTTTCTTAGCTTGCCAGTAGTCTTACCTTTCTCGGTAGGTTTTGGGTTTTGGCTTATCTACCTTTTTTGCAGGTCCCTTGGCTTGCTTTGGAACCACCTTGCTGTCTTCCCAGAGTATGTCATCCTCGTTCCTAGCATGATGCTTAATCCGTTCCATTAATTTTGCCAGTGTTTCCACTGGGCTCATGTTTAGTGACTTGCGTAGTTCCCCCCGAACAGGCAGCCCAGTCTTGAACGTGGCTATTACGTATTCCTCACTGCAACTTTCAATCTCGTTGAAAGTTTTCCAGTACTTCTTCACGTAGTCCTTGATCAGCACGTTCTCCCCCTGTTTCATAACGGAGAGGCTCTCAAACGTCTTCGGCGCTTTCTTGCTCGTCAGGAACCGAGCAGTGAATTCCTCGGCCAATTGCCCCCATCCTCGTATGGAGCGGGAGCCTAGCTTATGGAACCAGGACAGAGCCACCTTTCCCAAACTCGATGGGAACATCTTGCACATGATTGCATCATCTCCGCTGTGCATGAACATTGCCTACTGGTAATGCTGAATGTGTGCCACAGGATTAGTATTTGTTTAATAGAGGATGAACGCTCCGTGCTTCACCCTACTCGGCAACCTTGCCTCTCGCAACCTCATTGCAAAGGGGGAGGATGCAATATTGCTAAGGGCCTTCCGCGCTGCTTCTCCTGCAGACATGGTCCCCTCCTCTCGTTCCTTTGTGTTGTTGGAAGCATTCTTTTCCCAATCTGAAATAGGTCTCTCGTACCTGTCCCCTATGGTGTTTCCTTGTTCCCTCTTCCTCAGGAGAGGGATTTTGGCTCCTGCTCCTTCTTTTTCGTGAAGAAGACCTGTACCGCTCTAGTGTTCGACTTTTGCTCCTGCTTATTCTTCCTTGTGAAGGAGCCTTCTTGTATTTTACCATAGCATACTTGTCTTCCCTGGAGTTCCTTCAGTGAAAGTCCAGAATCCTCTGGATGTCTTCATACCCGTTCCAACTCTTGAATCTCTTACTCTCGTTTCTTGATCAACGAGCGTTTTCTTCGATTTCCTGTTTCTTTTTGTCTAGGATATCTTCATTATTGTGCACGCTCCTCGAGTGCACAGCTGACTCTCCTCCATGATGGGATTTGCTCCTTCTCATGGACTCTATGGCCGCACTCCCTATTCTTGGAGCCGTCCAGGACGGTCAGGGGGTTGCCTTTACTTGTGGTCTTCCTACCATGTCCACCATTGGGCTTTCTTGGAGCGCCTGGTGAGGATTTATCTCTTCCCCCACCACACAGGTTTTTTGGGTCAAACGCCATTGTTGGATTTTCCTCCACCATGGTCATTTTCAAAGGGAACTCTTTCGTTTCCCACAGACGGCGCCAATCATAAGTGGAGAAAAACGAAAAAGGCTTTGAACAGCACAAGAGTGCAACGGCTTCTCATGTCTCTTCACCAGAACCCTAGCACATCGTCGGGAACCTAATCTGCAAAACAGAGAAGGGGTGAGCGCACTTTTGCCTCTTGTGGAAAAGGCCATCCGATGCCTAAGTTAGTGTCACGTACTAGCAATAAACCCTAATTATCAGTAGGAAATAATATGAGTGCAACGTATTGCGTACCTTTTACCTCTAGGTTTACCTCGTATTTATAGATTCATAGATGATTGCAACCCAAGCATCCTTGTTTCCCTAGGATTCCTATCTCATATAGGAAACCTTGGATATCTTAGATTCTCTTTCCCTTATCAATTCATTACCTTAGTCATTTTGGACTCTTTTCCATAGCTGGCCGAATATCTCATTCTCGTTGAGTATCTTTCCAAGATCCTACATTTTTAGGATCTCATTCCTTAATGGAAAACCACTGTTTCTAGACCCTTCCAGAGTGTTCCTGGCACCTGAAGCTGCTTTCCCCACATTTCTCCTCCTGTTCGACCTTCTCATTGCCAAACAGGCTACTTGGACCAGATTTCTCCTCTTGTTCGGCCTTTTCATTGCTGAACAGGCTACTTGGACCAGTGACTTCACATGTCATTGGTCCTTTATCACTCTCTTTGTCCAATAACTTCTCATGTTTACTGGGTCTTGTAACGACCCTGAATTTTGGTAAATAAAAATTTCGTTAAATATTTGAATTTTATTTTAATTACTTGGATTTACTTTTAAAACTCCTTTTTGATTTTTCATAATCCATGATAATTAGATTTTGGTCCTTAAAATTTTATTTCTTGGCTAAAATCCTACTTGGCAAGTAGGGCTAGTATCAAATCGATTAAGTTGGAGGAGCTGAGATACCAATTCACCTAGTTACAAATCCCTAACCCTAGATGGACCTTTTTGACCATCTTTGAGCCTTGTGAACCCTTCCAACCCTAGACTAGAAAGTCATTATATATTTTCTTTTATTATTTTATTTCTTAGATCTTTACCCTTTGAATAATAAAAGTTAGGGAACTTTTATCCATTGGACAAAAGAAACCCTAGATTTTCTATTTAAGATATTTTATGCTAGAATATCAAAGTACTCATATATAAAGTTATATATAGATTTATATATTTGCTTAAAAGGACATTTTAGTTATTTAATTATTATTCAAATATGAAAATTGCCTTATTCCTTTTATCCATTGGTCAATAACTACTAGGGTAATTATTATCCATTGGATAATAGATTCAATCTTCCAACAAGTACTAGGATTTTCTAAATTATTATTTCCTAGATTTTCCATGGGATAATATACTCATATACAAACATAAAAGGACATTGAAAGATAGATTTTCCATGGGATAATATATGTATGTACTTATATTGCCCTAAAATTTCCTAAGTACATAATCTAATTTATTAATGGAACATGTGCCTAATTAGGATTATTTTAATGGGGAATTTTGATCTTATAATTTTATATTGGATATGGGAAATCTACTTAGATCTCATGGTACCATAATAAATAAATAAATATATATATATATATACACAAATCTTCTAATAAGGGCTTCCTTAACTTATTAAGTTAAGGACGCCCCTTTCCCGACCAATTTGTGATGATCCGAGCCGCTCAATATGTTCAGAACGTGATTTTAAGGGTACTCGCGAGAAATCAGCAAAAAAAATGACCGGGAAGGGCTTGATCCGAGCAGTTTTTGTTTGTATTTTATCGAACGGTTCTAATAAAAACTGCTCAGTTTAAGCCCTTCCCGGTCTTTTTTTTTGCTGATTTCTCGCGGGTACCCTTAA
>BPLS01030645.1:25935-72637 GCA_019656275.1 Rhododendron kiyosumense | reverse complement strand
TTGAGCTATCATTATCTCCCATCGCATTTAAAAAGATGTTTTGCTTGCTGTTCCATAATTTTTAAGGACTATAAATTCAACATGGAGGAAATAGTCTCTATTTGGATAGCAGAAGGTTTTTTGGAGAAGCCCAAGAATAATAAGACAGTGGAAGAAGAAGGTCATGAGTGCTTCCGCGAATTGCTTTCAAGGTCATTTTTTCAAAGAGCATATGCAAACGCTTCTTTGTATGTCATGCATGATCTTGTTCATGATTTAGCTCAATATGTGATGGGAGATTTTTGTTATAGGCTAGAGGATGGCAACCCACATGGTATTGCTGAAAAGGTGCGTTATTTCTCATTTGCTCGGTGTGGATTTGGTAGCTTTGAGAAGTTCAAGGGAATAAGGGAGGCTAAGTGTTTAAGAACTTTCCTACCATTAGAGCATATATATTATGGCAGTGGGCATTTGAGCGAAAAGGTTGTGGATGAGATTTTGCCGGGATTGACACGCTTACGGCTGCTGTCGCTGTTGGATTGTGGGATTAAAGAATTGCCTTATTCAATTGGCAATTTGACACATCTACGCTTCTTGGACCTTTCTTACACCAAAATCAGAGAGTTGCCGGAATCAGTTTGTAAGTTGTATAATTTAGAAACATTGTTGTTATTTCAATGTGATCTTCTTACAACATTACCGGCAGATCTTGGAAAACTGATTTCATTGCGTCGTCTTGATTTAAGGGGAACAAACTTAAAAGAGATGCCAATGAATATAAGTAAGTTGAAAGATCTCCAACAATTAACTGATTTTGTAGTAGGAAAATGCACAAGTATTAATGAGTTAGGAGAGTTCCATTGCCTTCGAGGAACAATCTCCATCTCAGGATTGCAAAATGTAAAGAGCAGCCATGATGCATTGGAAGCAAAGATGAGTGAGAAAAAGCAACTAGCAAAGCTTGCATTGGAATGGGATGGCACTATAGAGGATTCACAGAATGCAAGAGATGTACTTGAAAAGCTAGAGCCTCATACAAACTTGAAGCACCTTGAGATTAAAAACTATGGAGGCACAAGATTTCCTACTTGGTTAGGAGATCAATCGTTTTGCAATATGGTGTCATTAAGTTTAAAGAATTGCGAGAATTGCTATTTCTTGCCCCCACTTGGTCAAATGCCCTCTTTGAAAGAGCTTACCATTGAAAGCATGCCGGGAATAACGAGCGTGAGTCGTGAATTTTATGGAGAGAGTAATTCTTTAAGAAAACCGTTTCAATCTCTCGAGACTCTACGTTTTGGGAAAATGTCAGGGTGGGTGGATTGGTGTATATTAGATGCTGGAGAGTTCTCTCAGCTTCAAAAGCTTACGGTTATCGAGTGTCCCAAGCTGTCTAGACACTTACCGACAAATTTGTCTTCTCTGGTGCACCTAAGAATAGAGGATTGCCCAGAGCTTGTGTCTTCACTTCCGGATACTACTTCTTTACACACGCTATCGTTGATCGAATGCCAAGGGATGCAGTTGGAGTGGCAAGCTGTACCTTCGGTGAAAAAGCTGTACATTTCAGGCTTCACAAGTTTGAAGGAATTTGGAAGCGAGCTGGTAACACTAAAAAATCTGAAGGAGCTGACTGTTGACAAATGTCCAAGTCTATTATATTTCCCCCTATCTGAGGAGATGAGCCATTGCTACACGTCCCTTGAAAAATTGAAGGTGAGCAAATGCGATACCCTCAAATCCCTTGCACTAGGTTTATTCCCGCAGCTTCAATCTCTAGAAATTGAGGAATGTTTAAATTTTGAGACCCTGTTGATTCCAGACGGGATTGAGCTCAATCTGAAATCACTTTCCTTTCAAAATTGCAATAGTATGTTATCTTTTCCCTGCGGAGGGTTACCTGCTCCAAATCTGTCTTCTTTAAGACTCCGTTGCAAGAAGCTGAAGGCTTTACCAGAACAAATGCACACCCTCCTCCCATCTCTTGTGAACTTACACTTATGGGATTGTTCAGAAATTGAGTATTTTCCGGAAGGGGGTCTGCCCTCCGAATTAAGTTATCTTCTTATCGAAGATTGCAAGAAACTTGTTGGTGGCCGAAACGATTGGGGTTTGCAAACACTACCTTCCCTCGTAGAACTTCATCTGTATAGTGAATCTGAAGATGCGTTGGAGTCGTTCCCCGAGGAGGGGCTGCTGCCCTCCACTCTTAAACATCTCGGGCTCGGTTATATGCCGAATCTCGAATCACTCAACAAAAGGGGCCTTCAACATCTTGGCTCTCTCAGATCCATGTATATTGGGAATTGCCCTCAGCTCCAATCCTTGCCAGAAGAGGGGCTTCCCACTTCCCTTATTCATCTGTTTATTAGGGAGTGTCCATTGCTGAAACCTCGTTGCCGCTGGGAGGAAGGGAAGGACTGGCATAAGATTGCTCGCATCCCTCATATAGAAATTGATCGTGAGGTAGTAATCCGTGAATAAGTCTATCCAGGATACGCGGCCAGGGGAAACCTAAGCTTCCCACTCAGGTACTCTGTTCCGCACTGCATATACATTACTTTCAAGAAAAATTCAACATGTCATTCCTTCATTCCATTCATCGATCTTCTGATTCGATCTTGTGTTATTAAATGGAGTAGTACTCCAGCTAGCTAGCTAGCACTATTAATTTCTCAACCACTTCTCTTTGGTTTTGCATATGTGTAGATGTACGGGCTTCCATGCACATTCATTTCTTTTCCTCGTGATTTTTTTTAGTTATTTCTTTACTGTTTTAGCATACACAAAAAGTTGATCTGATCAAGCAGTATATATACTGTTGGAAATTGACTAAAATTCCTAAATTGACTTGGATTCATATTCCTATTTGGTTTAGGTTTATTTAGTATTTTCCTATAAATAGGGACCTTGGGGTTTCTTAGGGTTATGTTCTTTTGTTCAAGGGCTTAGATATTAAGGTTTTGTTTATCTCTTAGAATTCCACAAAGGGTTTGTGTCTTCCTTTTGGGTTCCACCAGAGATTTGTCCTTAGATATCTGTTTGGTGCTTCAAGTAGAGTTATGGGTATAGCCGGCTCTTTGTTTCTCTCCCCGTTTATAGTGTATCCTTTTGCTCTTTTCCCTGAGGAGTACGTTCTTGCTTTGTACTTGAACAGAACCACATATATCCTTGTGTTCTTATTTATCGCTTGTTGATTTGTTTTATTCTCAATTTCGTGTTCGGCACAACATATACCATATTAATTCAACAGCATTTGGACCAACGACTGCTACTAACTACACTTCTAGAAACAATGAAAATAATAACCACAATATTGAGCTGTGCCTGTACGTCCTTGTTAATTCTCTTCAATATTGAAGAAATTTGGTATCATAATTAAGCTCGGTATCATAAGCCTGAAGTTGGTGCTTGTTTAAGCCCACGCGCGCATGTTAAATTCTTTTCAATGTCATGCAACTTACTTTTATTTTTTGCTCACCAAACTTTTTTTTCTTACTTCGGAGACCGCAACTTTCCAACGTCCTTATTTGGTTTTCAATTTTCAGAGTTCGGAAGTTAGCTGATTGGTAACAAACCTTTGGAGGCATGTACAGCTATATATAAACAGGTTTGATCTCTCATCTTTCTTCAGTATATGTGCTTTGTATTCTTTTTTGGCTTTAAAATTATATTTTTCGAAATCGTGATGAGAATGTTGACAAGGATTTTTTCCCCAAAAGATGGGAAAAAAATGCTTATGAATTGAATAAATCAACAGAGAAACGCCTTTCAATTGGTCCTATGGTGATGCATTCCACTTGGTTTAATGTTGAGCTACACAAGGGCTGATTTTTCTGTAGGAAGAAACGTGAAGGTCTGATTGAGTACCGTATTTCAAACTATTTTGGACCCTTCCATTGAGTGGTTTAGCCAAAGATGTCATCCTTTTTCACTTGCATTTTCTATAGTTCCCTGAAGTTTACTTTCCAGAGAAAAATGTGATTTTGTTGCATCACCTTCCATCGTAATATACTTGGTCCTTCTGTAGAGCATCTAAGCTAATGCATAATTCTCTAATTCTTAATTTTTCAAGGTTGGTATTCAACTGAGCATAAGCTCTTGCAGAATCACAAAATCTCAATCATAGCTGTTATTTGATAAGAACTTTTGGTCCGGTTGCATTGAATGGCTTCTAAAAGCAGACGGATCTTGAGTGGCCAAAATTATATGAGAAACGATGGCAGATCATCTAGGCCGTGTTTGGATAATGACTTCGTGAAGGAAAGCACTCGTATTTGCTTTGGCATTACATAATTGTGATCGAACCAGTTTTCAGTGTGTGACATGGAGGAAATGAAGTTAGGTATACAAGTCCGAGCCCTGAGGTCCTGCCACCTTTATCTCTGTCTCTTCACGAAGTCAAGCAACAATTTTCTTGGATTTCTGCTTTTATCAATCCAATTTTCTATGAGCTGGAGTGCAATTGTAATGGGCGTACTCTCTTTTGAATTTTTTTTTTTGCAGCAATTATGTTGTAGCCCCTATTGGCATGTTAATGTTCTATACATTTCTTACTTGCTTTATATACCTAAAAAGAAAGATGCACGCACATAGCTTTTTTGAAGTTGCCTCCTAGCAAGCTCTGGTGGTAGCGTAACGCTTCAGTCCAACCCGGAGAAGTTTTTCCATTGCTTCGATTCGAGATCCAGTCAGTGCCTCCATCGTCGGCGTTGGTTGGTTTCCTCTCGACCGGAGTTTGGCTGGTGCATGTGCTCATTGGAGTCCATCCACAGTGGCCGTGTTTTTCTGCCTTGTTTGTAATTACCCCTGGTTCCATCGGTTCTGTAATTTTGTCTCTGATTGGGAACTTGTACTGGGCCGGGATGGCTAGATTGGTAGATTGCTGTCCCCTCGTGACCCGACCCTTTGAGGTGGTGATACGTGCTTAGGATTTTATCACTAGTTTCATCCCTTTGTCACCAGCTTTTCATGTTTTTCTATCTATGATGGTTTGTTTGTAGGTTCTCCTTTCTCTGTATTCGGATGGAATCGCTGTAATTGTCTTTTATGGCTTTTAATGACATGTATTTGGATCACAAAAAAAAAAAAACTAACTGAAGGATAACAAGGTAATTTCACGTCAACAGAGACACAGTAAAAAAGAGAGTACTGGTATGGAGAAAGAGAGTTTGAAAACCACTATTTTAGGTTGTAAAACTTGGTGACCAGGGGGTTCTACTCTCTATTTTCTCACGCAAAACCTTTATTAGATATACAATGGAGCTTTTTGGGTTGAACATCTATATCTAAAGATAAAAGCACGAAGCAACCTAGAGTTTTGTATGGTCAAAGAGTCCTATGAGTTTTTGTGCCAAACAATATTAGAGCTAATGATTAAAAAAAAAAAAATAGAGCTATCTACGCTTTTGGAAATTAAAATTAACAGTGGGGTTTGGTTAGAACGGGATCTGGATTGTAGTAGGGCTATGGTTCATTCTTCTATAGGTGTTCACTCCGTTCGCTTGCCTTGCAACAAGTCACTAGGGCTGGAAGCAGTCCCGTAACAAAGAAAGTGTAGGTCTAGGATTAGGGTAGAATTGAATGACATACCTCTTTAGGTTAGGAGCTCTTTTCTTTTATAGACCTTGTCTTGCTTGGTTCCCAAGTAAGCGCGTGAAGGGTACGCTCGGGTAACCACCTCGGGTGCTATCGAACATGACATATGGGATAAGGCGAAGCACATGGCCAGGTCACCTGTTTAATGACTATCCTCCTGGTGTAACCATTTGGCCGGGTTCATCCTGATGATGCCCGAAGCACAGGTGCTCGGATGTCCGACGGCCAGCCACCACCATCCGAGTTTATTGGGCATAACTTTCCCTGGAACGTCGGAGGTGTCCCGTCGGACCATCTGGAGGCTCTGGGACCCTCTAAAGTGAGTGGTGGGAGGCTCTGAATTGGAATTAGCTGGACACGCTCCGGGGTTAGAGCCTCGGACACGGCCCGAACCCCTCTTTGTCGGGCCACTACATTAACTTTGGTAATTAAGTGATAAATTTTACTTCAAACATAAGTCTGGCTCATACTAATTTTTTTCCATAAGTCATTAATAATCACTAATTATTAATTATCCAGTCATATCTCTACTATACAGTATTTCTACTATCTACACGATATTATCACGCTATATATGTCCTTTATAAGTAAAAGAAAAAGCAAAAGAGCGGCTGAGGGACGAAAACTATTTAAAAAAATTATAAGTGTCCGGCAATAAAAGAAATGCTTAATATATTTTATCGTGACATTACGTTATGATTTTTGTACATTAAATAATCTGAATAGTCTATGCAATTTTCTGTCAATTATGTGCATATCATGGGTTTCATGTTGGTTAGACGTTATTCAAAATTCTTGAAATTTACTCTGACTAATTAATGAATTTCTTTACCAAACATGGGCAGTTAAGGATGGAGTAGCCACCACGTACTTTCGGGGGGGGGGGGGGGGGGTGTGTGTGGGAAGAAGGAGGAGGAGGAGGAGGAATCAAGGTTGGACCGAGGAAGGCTAGATAGGGCTGGCCACCCAACCCAAATTCGAAGAATCCATTAACCTAAACAGATAAAAATAATATGGTATCTTCCTAGTATAGTAAGAAATAATGTAATCCTTCAAATCATTAATCCACTTAATTACCATCCAAGCAAATGGAATGATTTAGGACATGTAACATTAATACAAAAACCCGAATGAAACATTATTTTCCTAGCATTAAATCAAAGTCTTCATGATTCCCATATCCCTCTGTAGACTAGAAAGATTTACAGGCTTGTCTATATCTAAAAATATATAAACTAAAAAGTGATAAAATGTCACACCCATGAGCCAAGAAGTAGCCCAACACAAAGGAGAAAAAACTAACAGGAGCCACCCCAAGAAGTAGCCCAACACAAAGGAGAAAAACTAACGTGAGCCACCCCAAGAAGTAGCCCAATACAAAGGAGAAAAAACTAACACAAGCTACCCAAAGGAGAACAAACAAGGGAAAATGACGGCCAATAACGTGTTTTGATAATTAATATCCACTAAGGACGTTTTCAGCATTAACAAATGTTCTCAGTATATCCTTGGCAAATATTAATTATCAAAACACGTCATGGGCCGTCATTTCCCCAAACCAAGAAGAAGCCCCACCCAAAGAAGAAAAAACTAACATGACCCACCCCAAAAGCGACCTATTGGTGCTTGCCCTAATCATATAGGTGATGCACCGATCATCGGTGGAGTCTCTTACCCTAGCTTCTGGTCCCATCTCCGTTACCTACAATCTCCTCTCTGATCCTGATGATCCATTGCTGGTCCGACGCAAGCAGTGACCTCGGCACAACAACCATGCTAAGCGGTTCGATGTTCAGATGGAATGTAAGGATAGTCGTGGGTAGAAAACAATGAAGTTTACACATGCAACTTTGACGTGGAAGGAGGATCACGGGAGCGTTTTAGTCTTTTTTACGGAAGAATAGACTTTAATATAGATAGGTGTGGTTTCAGGAATTTTGGGTGCAATTGGCAGGTGAGAGGAGAGGGATATATTTGTTTTTGCAGAAAAGCAAAACTTTTGAGTTGCAGTATTCTTGGTGATAACTGTTTTAAAATTATGCATTGGAAATTTGGCTTGGTTTTTATTTTATTTTATTTTGAGGTAAAAGTGGTGCAAGAAATATATTAATAACGACGATATTAGAACCCATCGTGTGACATGATTTGTCTATTTTTATGGAACATTGTCGTTTAATTTCATAAGCAAACGAATACATAAGTTGCAACCTTGCAGGTTACAATTTTCATCTCCTTTTGTTTTTGGACTTTGATTTTAGCACTCCAAAATTTACTTCCAGCGCTACAACAATTTTCATCTCCTTTTGTTTTTGGACTTTAATTTTGGCACTCCAAAATTTACTTCCAGCGCTACAACAAATGGAATGCCAAAATCAATTCTTAATAAGATTTTGACACTCCATTTGTCAAAGTGCCGATACTAATTTTTGAAGCGCCAAAATCAATATCATTGTTTTTTTGGGTCACGAATACAAGTACATGATGACTGCCCCACTGAGCATGGAACTTTGGCCCATTGGACTTGGAGCCGAGCCTCTCAAGTAATGACTCAAAGAAAAGAAAAAGAAAAAATACCACTGTTGTTCATCTTGATCTGAAGTTCTGAACTCATCAATCAACCCTTTCTATTTTCTTAGCGAGAGCTTATTGAGTGCTCTTGGAAGAGTGCTTCATACCGGTCATCGTACATTGTACGCCACAAGTTAGTTTGTTTCCTAAAATACTAACACAAAAGTTATGGATCTAGCAGTATTTACCAATCACAACACGCTTGGAGCGCCACATGGAATAATTCTTTTTCTCAGCCTAATCCACCCTGTCATGAGTCGAGCAATGTTAGGAACCAGGAAAAGTTATTCTGAAAAATGCCCCCGAAAGTGACATGAATGGTTCAAATTTACTGAAATGTTTGGTCTTACACATCAAAGTGTATCTCCGTAATTCATTTCACTTTCAGAGACATTTTCAAGAAAACTTTTCCTAAACCCTAACATTTTCGGTCATGAGTCACCAGGCAATGCTTCCAATTTGACAGATTTTTCCTTTTTCCAGTTAAAACTTACTGTTTTCTGAATGAATCCCACATTAATATTTTTCCTAAATTAAAACGAACATGAGGTCATTATTTCTCCGGACTTTAGTAACTCACCAAAATTGTTCTTCCATTGTGATCTTTGTGATCCTCATTGACCCAATATAGTGAATTTGCTCATTGTCTGTCACAAAAAATATAGTGTGTGTATATATATATATATAATAATGGTGATTGGGTCTAAAGGAGAGTGTCCTGTGGTTATAACAGGATGGTCCGACCTTTTCTTTTTTGCTTTTTTAATATTGTTGACTTTTTTGTAAAAATGTTCTAAGTAGTCGAAAAAATAAATTTCAGCTCTTGAGTCTTCCATGAAGGCTTCCCAACGAGCTAAGATTTTATCTTGTTTACTAGATGAATATTTAGCAAAATAATTTTTTCTTTTTTGTTTATTTTCTTTTGACTTAAATTCAGAATATAATTTATCAAAATTTATTTCAAAAGGTTTATTTAAAACTAATAAAGTTGGATCTGTGGGTTCTTCAAAATCTGTTTGAGTTGGAGACCCTTGAGAGGTGTCTTCATCCTCAAATTTTGACTGTGTAGAATAACAAGGTTTACTAATTTGTGAACTTGATTCAACACCTTTTAATTTAATACTGGGATCAATTAAATTTTTATCTTTTCTAGGCATAGTAATTGAACTATTTGACCTATCAATAGCTACTGAGCTATTGGATCGACTTAATTCTCTGATTCTCAGAGGAGGGTTTAATATATATATATATTAGTCCGGATCTCATGAGGGATCCCGCACGACTTTACCTTGCGGGACTCTCCTTTCCCGAGCCAATTTCGACGATCTAAGCCGCTCAAAATGATCAGAACTTGATTTTAAGGGTACTCGCGAAAATCAGCAAAAAAAAAAAAATGATTGGGAAGGGCTTGATCCGAACAGTTTTTTATTGAACGGTTTAGTAAAAAACTACTCGGATCAAGCCCTTCCCGATCATTTTTTTTGTTGATTTCCCGCGAGTACCCTTAAAATCACATTCTGCACACTTTAAGCAACTCGAATTGTCAAAATTGGCTCGGGAAAGGGGAGTCCCGTACAGTAAGGCCGTACAGGATCACTCATTGGATAATTCTCTATATATATATATATATATTTGAAACAAAACCCCTTTAACTGTGTCTATTTTCCCTTCCCTTTTCTGCTTTTTGAAGGCACTGTGACAACACAAGGAGGTAATGGACACAACATTTTCTTCTTCTTTTTCCCGACAGCCAGGATGTCTGGGCCAGTAAATGCGCAGCTCAACTAATTCCTTCTCATCTTGCTTAAAGGTAGGCCATTTATGCCGAAATTTGAAAATTCATAAGAAATTACTTTCTCGCGGTCTAACCCCACAAATCAAATATTGTTAAATAATACGGGAAACAAACCTACCAATTAACCGGACTAAGCCTTGAACTGATGGACACATGAGCTCCTCAACCAAATAATGAAAATATGTGGTCCTTCGCCACACCCACCAAAGCCTTTATATTACCAAAAGAATATAACTGCGTGCATGCGTCTTAAGTACACTGGCATGAAGACAAACAAATCACAAAAATTAGAACCAACCAATCCAACCATCGTACCAACAAAATACCACCCAAAAACCACTAAAAATGCAATAAAAATATATACACGTCTTCTCATATAACTAAATTCCATGGATAGCTACATGATAGCAACAAGCACCCACCTGGGTTTTTCATTTTTTCAGTTACAAAACCATCAAGGCATCAAGAGGAGAGAAAGAAAAAAAAAACCCACCAATTCACGAAGGACCCGGTTTTTTATCGAATCTGATCGGATCCATTGATGGGCCTACTGTCGGACTAATAGTGATTGGATTAATAATGTCACACTTGCATGATACTGTATAACTCGGGGTGCAAAAATTTTAATAACAAAAAAAAAAAAACAGATATGAGGTCCGATTTGAGATTAGAAGGAAAAAAAATCGCCACTTAAATATATAATTCCACTCATGTTCATATCAGGTCTAACAAACGGGTCATAAGGATTATCATACGTGCATGTATCTCAAGTACATTGCCGGAAGCTACATCTAACCAACCTAACATCAAAATCACACCCAAAACCACTAAAAATACCATCCACTACACATATCTTGATCTATCTTACATTACAGTAAAGACCATAAAGAGGGAACCGAGCCGCACGAATCGTACAAGGAATAGCAGTTTGACGTGAAAACGAAGTGAACAGGAAAGATTTGATCAATTACTGGATTCGTGTTTGGCCGTAGCTGAATACCCTGAAAGCAGCTGCATGATGATACAGGAAAGTCGCTTCGCCCATCTAATTTGCTGCATCAGAAAGGAAAAATTCCACAAACGATAGTACCACTTGACAAGAGGGGGACATTTCAGAATTCACAACCCAAAGCAAAACTGGTTCAAACCGAAACCCTTGAAGAAGGTTTCAATAGGGTTCAAGTTCTCTCTTCACAACTTCCAATTTCTGCTTGAAATATTTGAGATCATCTCATCGGATGAAAACCTCGCTTACCTACTCCCAACCAATATTTTGCCAAACTTATCAGTGCCACATTCCACCACAACTCATAATACTGGCAAAACCAATAGCACTCAGAGTGTTTCATCAAATCCTAGAGCCATGGCTTTATGCTTCAAGGATGTCAAGTAACCAATGGCCTCATCAAGAATTGCAATTACATCTTTACCCTTCCTTCCGGGAACTATATTCTGCATAATCCTTACTGTCTCCCTTATCTTGTCCTCCCTGGATCTCTTGTTTCCTATCACGGAAACGAATTTTTCTCCCAGGCCTAGATTTTTCCCACCAGCACAGCTAGATTCTGCACCATCCTCACAATCGAAGCATCTTCTGGATTTAAATGAGCTTGCAGTGTCTAGAACATCATAACCTCCATCGGACAATTTCATCCTTTTCGTAGGCCCACCACAACTAGCAACTTCTTCACTTTCTTCGGGCAAATCTTGCTTGTCATGAGCCGTCATTGTACTAGGTGAGTGACCAGTGCTAGCTTCTTCATCATCCTCGTTGTAATCATCATCATCATCAGAGTAAAGCAATGCATTGATTTCTTCAGTGTCTTCATGCATGTCACTTTCAGAGGCATCTCTCTGAATCTTATTACATTCATCAGTTAAAATAGGCCCTGCGCAATGAATGGCATCTTTTCTGGTCCCTCGCTCCAACAGATTTGAAACATAAGCGTTATTGAGCGTTGGGCCTAAAGAAGTAAGGCACCGGGCAGGATTCCCAATCCCAGAACTGAACATCAATGTTGTTTGATCACCTGACTGATCAAACGCAAGGAATCTCTAATTCCATACTAAATAAAAAACCATTTGGTTATGCATTTGCTTCTGTGAATATATGTATAGGTATTTAGAAACTTAGCTACCGAATTCCATACTCTATCTATACATATGCATGGCGGTGTTATATATAGGTCTAGTTTCCTATATAATGTTCCATTTGCATGACAATGTTGACATTTTTGTTGAAACACTACCCAACTCCCATGATTATCTCATAAATTAGGGTACTTTAGTTGTAATAACTCAAATGACAATGATAACTATATGGGAAGGTTATCATTGATCCCACTTCAGTTATAAGCATGTAATCCCTTTCTATGATTCTGTTTCTAAATTACTACATTTTGTTCTAGCGGTACTACTAAAGAGAGATAGAGAACCCCGAGATTTCATTTTCGAAACCTCGCAGGTGTAATCAATTTTCTGGGGGCTAGTTCATATGGAGCTTTGCTTTTATTTTAATTAGGCTCCGTGCAAGTGGCCTAGGATTAGGTGATGCGTACGTAAGCTGACCCGAACACTTGAGTTATAAAAAAAATAGAGATGGACAAGGGATTTCAAATGCATATTCATTGCTATCTCCCAAACAACTTAATTCTCATAAATTGGAAGCGGCTGAAGCACTGAACCTAACGACCACTTTTGTTAATGAGGTCTACACAAAGTTTTTGTATCTTGTCATAATCATTATGCTAACAGAAAATTAAGAGAGAATAACAAAATGGTAAATGAAAACATAAGTAGTGAAGAAAGTATTATTGATTCGCGTTTTGAAAATGGCGTGTCTAGCTTCTACTTCTTCTTTTTATTTTTTATTT
Source organism: Rhododendron kiyosumense (assembly GCA_019656275.1). Lineage (NCBI taxonomy): Eukaryota > Viridiplantae > Streptophyta > Magnoliopsida > Ericales > Ericaceae > Rhododendron > Rhododendron kiyosumense. The sequence continues at coordinate 59,824 of BPLS01030645.1, read as the reverse complement.
TTTAATCCTAGTATATCTAGCATATTTATTTCATTCCCATGTGATATTGATTGGATAAGAGGATCGCCAATAATTTTTATTGAATTTTGAGTAAATTAACAAAGTTAGTGCACGATATCGGCAAGTTTATCCTTTCTTGCGACTCTCCTTTGACGTGGCACAGGGATTTCCCAAGCTGGGTTCTACAAAGTATCACATCGGATGTTCCGAGTTTACTCTAATTAATAAAATCTATCAATTGGAAAAAGAAGAAGAAGTTATACTTATTTATTTTTAGCCAAAGTGCCACTTTTTTTAATTTTTAAAGCAATGGTATACTACGTTGTTGTAACGACATCTTGTAAAACCATAGCTTTACTAAACATTTCTAATGGCATGTCTAAAAGTTGAAATTGGTAAATACTCCATGGCAAGACTTAAAAGAAAAAGCTATGAAATGCCAAAAAATAGCTACTATAGAGCTTGATTGAAGTTGCTCTAAGCCATTTAGACTGTACATCAGATATTTTTTTATTATATCAAATTCATCAAATCCACCCGTTACTATCTTTTACCGCCAAAAAATGCCAAAGCCATCTTTGGTGTCAACTTTGGCACTACTTGTGGTTTTTGCAAAATCTCCTACATTATCGATCACAGCTAATTGATTTACGCTCACAAATGAGATGAGTTTAACTAACGACTAGTCTACATTTGATATTATGTTAAAATGACATTAAACTGGTGCAACATATATCATACTACTATCTTTTGACAATATCCCATGAACTTGCTTCTGGGTATATGCTACGTACATGCTTCCTGACCACTCCTAACTCACATGGGTGTTGGCCCCATATATTTAATTGTGGAGTCGGCCTCATATATATGTGAGAGATGAGTGGTCGGTAGAAGTGTACGTAGACTTATTGATCCGGGTATACTAATTAAACTTTACGTCATATTTGGCACGAGATATGCCCAATTTGCCCTTAGATGACATTTGAATTTGGCATATTGTGCGGAAGTAGGAAAAAACTATTGCACCATTAGAATCAATGCCAGAGTTTAACATCTAAGCATTGTAAACTTAATTAAGCCATGTCCTTTCTAAATTTTTGGTTTGGTATTTTTTTTTGTTATATACGTTTAATCTTATAAAATTGTGTGTTCAGCTTTTAATAATTTTTTTTGAGATTTATCATTTGTCTCAACAAGAGAAACCAGAAAAGTCTAAAAATGTAGACCGAAGTTGAAAAAATTTGTATAAGACGACACTGAAGACCAACTGTTCGGATTTTTTTCCTATCTTCACCGAACATTGTTTTGGTTTTTGTTCAGAAGTATCAAAAAAAATTTTACTTTTCAGACTCCTTCCATCGAAACTAATAACTAGTTGGAGTGATTTCAATATTTTGAAAATTGGAGTGAGCTTAATATTCATTTTGAAAATCAGAGCCTCAGCTCTAGTGAAATTGGAGATCTGATTTCTCTATTTTGAAAATTGGAGCTAGCTAGTTTCTAGATCCTACCCACATGTTCCACCTACTACTAGTGAAGGTTTGTCCATTGCCATTGATATGACATTTTATCTACTAAAGAGGATTTAATGTATATACTTTTAAGAACACTACATGTATATATTTCATGGGTTTTAAGGGGGACATGAAGTCGTGAAGCACAAAGTAGTGAAAAGTTAAGGATCCAAAAAAAAAAAGTAGTGATCCTTATTTCTGGTTTGGTAGAGCCCTTTTAAGCTATGTTAATAAAGAGACAGAAGCTAGCTACTTGCACTCTGAGACCATGGGATTGACAAGGGAAAATGCTGGCTGAATTCCTAATGTAATTTCCATTACGGATGGACAAATATTTTTATCCGCTAATCTATTCAATGCTGGAATCAGACTTGCTATTTTTGTGAGTATCTCCGTTGCCAGAATAGGCGCTTGCGGCTCGAATTAAAGCTATGAAACAAGTAGCCGGTAAATTAAAATTGGACCTAGCACAATTGGGGGAGAATTAGAAGCCTTTACACAATTGATAAAGGTACTCGGAATCAATTGGCAAGAGGTCGACGTACGGTTGCGCGAAAAAGTGTGGGGAACACATAGGGAAAACCAACTTTAATTTGCTCAATTTTGTTCTATGAGGTTTAAGTAAACCTAGATTGTAGTTTTGCAAAGCTAAACGTTCATTTATGCGCACACATTTGAGTACATATTCTATTCTGATAAAAAAAAAACGCAGTTAAACATCTGGGTGCAGTGTTGGATTCAAGAATTCGAGAAAAAAGAACCTTTTTCCCTCGTAATCAAAAGACGGTGAGATATTAGTAACTCAAACTTTAGTACGCCAAAAATTGAAAAGTTAGAAGTTGCCTCTTAGCTCAGATGATAGAGCAGGTTACGGGCACTTCTTTTGGTGAGGGTTCAAATCCCACCCCCCAATTTCCCTTACCCTGAGGATAGGTAGAATAGAATTTTCTTGGATTATAAAAAAATTGGTAAAACTACTCCCTCCATTCCAAAAAACATATCCGGTTCGCAAAATGAGAGCTTAAAAATAATACGAATTTTTCAAGAAATAGTCGTACTATGTAAGATTTTACGAACGATTTTGGGCGTTGAGAAATTGTCTTTGGGCTACTTAACATCGCTATGGGCTTTCAGATGTGATGGAAGTTGGGCTTTCTGGTTGTGGGCTTTCTAGATTTGATAGGCCCGCTATTATTCGTTTCTGGAATCTATGCGGAGTTTGGGAGCAGTGGGCTTATTGAGCCCATACCGTTTTGAGTGATGGAGTATTTTAGTGGGCTTAATGGAACATGATCTTTAACGACGAATGTGTCCGGAGTCGAGCGATATCTGGTCAATTTTTGACGCAATTAATGTCCGCAATGAGACTTATGTAAGAAAAATAAATGATGTCGATCATCAATGTATGTTGAAGAAGGGCCCATATTTCTGTTATTTTCTTATGCCCTGTGTGTCGATCATCAAAGGGAGATGTGCATGTGCATTGTGAGTGAGATAAAGAAAACGAGTGAGTGGGCAGTCCTTTGGGGTTGCCGGGTGGACCGGCCGTGAGGTGAGAGGAGAGTAGATGTGAAGGAAAAATAGAGATGTGGGTGTGAGTCATGAGTAAAAAATATTGTATAGAGCTATGGTGTTAGGAGCTCGAAGGTGATTTTTCACCTCACATTGTAATATCTTATTTTTCGTATAGTGAAATCTCTCTCTCTCTCTGTTGTGGAGTAAGTATTGGTGTTTGGTGTCAAACCACGTAAATATTGTGTGGTCTTAGCTCGTGTTTATTTTTTGGTTGGACTTCCGTTGAGGGCAAGATTGGGTATAATCCCAACAGGTGTTTCCAAAGAAATGGCGCTGTATCAAAGGCTGCAAAGAAAGCAAAAAGAAGAATCACTTTTGAGTGACAAAATCTCAAAAGATAATTATTTTTGTACATTAAATAATCTCTACATATATAGTCTTTACACGTTTTTTTTGTCAATTATGCACATAGCATGGGTTTCATGCTAGTAGATGTGAATACTTGTACAAAATTCTTGAAATTTACTATGAACTAATATTGAATTTCTTTTTCAAACATGGGTAGTTATGGATGGAGAGTAACCACCATGTACTCCCACGCATTGAACAGAGATTCAAACCTCACTAACAATATATATTGACTTTCGCCGAGAAAAAAAAAAGAAGGAATCAAGGTTGGATGCTTGCCCTAACCATAACCATAACCATAACAGCGATGCACCAATCACCGGTGGAGTCTCTTACCCTAGCTTATGGCCCCATCGCTGTTAACAAACAATCCCCCCTCTTATCATCTTCTGACGGTCCATTGTTGGTCCAACGCAGGCGATGACCTCGACACAACAAACATACTAAACAGTTTGACATTCTCATGGAATGTAAGAATAGCCGTCGGCAGGGAAAAATTTTAGTTTACACTTGTGACTTCGGCGTGGAAGGAGGATCGCGGGGGCATTTTAGTCTTTTCGACGGAAGAAGAGACTTTAATATAGATAGGTGACCCTATCAATGCTACCGGACGAAGCAATGCTAAGTCTCAATTTGGGGCCCAGCAATGCTACTGGACCCTCCTTGATCCACAAAGAGTTTAATCTTAATGGGCTAGCTGAAGAGAAATGTAATGGGCCAGATTATGTATTCAACTCCATGCATTCCAAGATCCATTCCTGAGTGCATGTTTAGTCGAAGAGTCACTACCCCCTGAAACCAGTATCATCAAATCTCAAAATAGAAAAAGAAGAAGAAACCGATTGAAGAAATTCTGGGATTCCCTCAACATATCAACTCGCCAACAAATATTGGAAGAAGAAAGAAAGAAGAAGGGGAAAAGTGCTATATACAGAGCAGCAGCCTGCTGCTGTTGCTTTGTCTGTTTCCATTTCATCTGGGGGAATTGAAAATCGTAACAGAATCTTATTACTCAATGAAGCCCAAGCTGTCTGGAATGTAAACAAGTTAATGGGTTTGAGTTGTGATGGAAATGAAGATGAGGTAGGTAATAAGCAAACGGGCTGGTATTCATCATACAAAGATTGATATATCATCAGATTGGAGATCGGCTCAAAAGTTCAATGGGGAAAAGCCAATTCATCATCAGATTGGGGACAATACATCAAAAGTTGGGGGATTGGCTCAGGGGCTCATGGGAGACACAATATTCATCAAATTGAGACCATCAATTGCTATCGGAATTGGAAGGAAATCCTACTTGAGAGGTACGAGTTCTTCAATTGCTACCCGATTTTGAAAGGATTTTTACTGCAATCAACTACCTGCCATCGGCCACTGCGTTCGGTTTGGTGGATACAACCACCTGCCATCACTAAGTTACATACACGAGTTCTGGATTGGGACGGGCTGTAGTGCGGCAGTCGCACTACACAGTTTAGTGCAGTTGTTTCGACCATCCATCTTGACATGGATGGCTCAGATCTCATATTTAATCCGAGCTTCTACAATCTGAGTTGTTCATTGTCGAGATAGACAACCGGATCAGCCGCACTACATGTGTAGTGCTTGGGTGCACTACAGCACCCCTGAGTCTACGAGTTCTACCCGGATCCGGAGGTGCAATAGTGCATCCCCATGTAGTGCGCCGTGTAGGGCATCAAAACGACGCCGTTTTTGTGCCAAATGGGGCCAAAACCCAAGGGCCCAAACTAAGTGTTAAAAGATAGTTTACTATTATTTGTAGTGAACTACAACTCTACGAGTCCCTTTTTTCTAGTTTTTTAAGAGTTAAAATGACGTAGTTTTGAGGGTTGATGTGGTGTCCTTTGCCAGGTCAAAATGACGTAGTTTTGCTGCCCTACCAGGCACACTGCACGGGTATGCACTACAAATTTTGTGGCGCAAAACGATGTAGTTTTGAGGTTTGTGTTTTGGCTTCATTTGGCACCAAAACAACGTCGTTTTGATGCCCTACACAACGCACTACACGAGGATGCACTACAACACCCTTGGATCCCCTACCAAGTATGACTAGCTTTTCAAATGTTTGTCTTACCTGTATACATATGTGCACAACTAGAGCCTTTCCTTTTCAACTGGGGTAAGTACATACGTACGTACTTGAATAAATGTGTACAAGAGCCTTACCATTTTCAACTCTTCTACAATCACACACATACGAACACACAAACGCCTCACGTGAGAGGAGTTTGTGTGTGTGAGTTGTAGATTAATTGTACCATTTTTCAACTTGGGTAGGTAGGTGCACAAGAGCCTTCCCATTTTAACTGGGTAAGTGCTCAATCTACAAGATGTTACCTTCTCCATTGCACATGACCGGGTTGGTACGTATTTTATATTTCAGAGATTCTTGTTTAGAGAGCTTATGAGGAGCAGTACATGGGTATGATATTAATTTTTGCTTTTGGTCATTCGGAAAATATGGTTACTAGTATTAATATTTGATCGTAGTTTTCTATAACCTTGACCAATGTTAGGTCAAGGTCAATTTGTTCACATCTAGAATTTCCAAAGTTCACGTCCATTATTTCTAAATCCCATTGCTTCAAATAAAATTATTCACGTCCATTATTACTCTACCGAATGTGACTGGTGCTTCGATAGTCAAAGAATGGCTCGGTTCAGTTTGATTCAAGTTAGCCTAAATCAGTTAGCCTAAAGCCTTTCTTAGGGCTCAGGAATGACGCTAAATCCCTTCTATCAGGCTTACCGACCGGGCTAACTATGAATAGCGTAGTTACCGGGCTTCGAGGGAACCTGCTTACTAATGGATAGGCACAAAAAGTCTGTTGACACATCGGACAATGATAGACTTTTTTTTCGCTTCAAAAGACGCTCTTTACACAATCACAAAGAACAAGCATCATCTAGCTCGATCCGGTATCGTCAATTAAGTGATGATCGAGATCACCTCTGTTCAAGATCTTGGACTTCGCTTGTATATATGTGTTCACAAGAGCCTTCTCTTTTGTTTATAAAAATGGCCAGGTGATCGAACCGTCTTTATTCGACAATGTTATCTTTTCTTTTCATACAACCACCAATTAAATTTGGGTTAGGTATATACATATACATAGATGTAAACCTTTTCTTTTTACTATAAAATCGGAGATAGACTTTCATACTTATCTCCAACAGTCAGGCTCTCCTTTTAATGCCACTACCAATCGATTTGGAGGTCTTTTTAAACTCGATTTATATATAAGCAAAACAGTACAAGAAGAGAAGACACTATCGGCCGGTCTCAAAATACAGAAATTAACAAAATAAAATAAAATACAACAAACTAAAAAACCCACATGGAGCTACAACACTAGTGCCGGACCCGTTGAATACACTCGTGAAGAGGGGTTGAAGAGACCGAAGTTGAGAGGCCACGTATGAACACAGAGCAAGCCCTCTTGGATAACCCGCCACACCAACTCGAACTCGTCCAGCCGCAGACGGAGATAGAAGCCACTGCATACGATGTCTTCGGAGGAATTTGTTTATGTGTTTATCTTACGCCATCTTCGAAGGTCTTTGTTTATGTGTTTATCTTACCCCGCTGTTTTGTATTTTTAATGTTAGAAAGCATGATTAATCGGTTGTTATGGTCATTAAGTGCTACACATGACATGGTATTAATATTTAATCCTTGTTTGGTTCCACCAAGCAACGTCCATAAATAATTGAGTCTTTCGTGGTGAGTCAAAAAACTTGATTTTCCTTTCCAATACCATTTCGTCAATTGATTGTTTTTCCATAACATTAACCAATTTTTTGACTTGGCAATTTTGTTCACATTTAGGATTTCCAAGTTCACGTCCATTATTACTAAATCCCATTGCTTCGAACAAAACCATTTTTCCGACGATTCGTACCGTCAATAAAAAGTATAGAGTATAAAAAGGAGAAGCCTTCGTAGACCCTAAAAAAAAAGGGGTCATAAGTCAATGGGTTTCATGCAAAATCCCCGGGAAATTTATAGTACACCCCCTATCCTTTACTTCACCCAAAAGAATGCATTTCTCACACCAAGAATATTGTATAATTAATGAACCAAAAAATGTGGGTAACATACACATAAATGAGTATCATGCACAAAAAATCCTGCGGGCTATAATCCAAATTATGAACTGCGTCATCCAAGACACTTTCTTTTCTAGTTTTGTTATAGTTAATCAATTTATCCTTAAACATGAGGGAAGCATAATATTAAAGTCCACTCAACTATCCTCATCGAATAAGTAACGAAATTATAAGTAAGGGCATGTTTGAAGATACCACATAATAGCAGGAAAACATGTGCTGTTTTGGCTGGACCACTTGGATTTTATCGTGAGGGGTAGCTGATTTTTCCACCTTCATCGACCAATTGGTCATAATTTGCATGACCTTATAAACAATGCCAACAATTGTTTTAACTCACATGGATACATGAAATGAAGCCTAAAAGTGTATTACAAACTTCGTGGATGCTCAAATGTACTATAACTTACCGTATTCGACATATGACCCCATGGTTTAAACACGTTATGTACCTCCTCCTGCCCAAGGATCCAACCGATGCCCTCATTTGCAAAAACAGACTCCCTGCTAGTCTCAAAAAGCATGCATTCATTATGAAATTAAAAGTTGTACAAAGCATAGAATGAAGAAAAACGTAAGCCTGCTTTGAGGATTTAGCAATGATGTTTCATTAATTTTTTGTTTAGTTAGATTCTAGGAGTTAGTGGTGACTCACGTATCGGATTTTGGTGGTCGTTTCATAAGATACGCATGTACTTGACTTTCTTCCTTACTGTACTTGGATTCTTTCATCCCAGGATGAGCAACATAAGGTGTCTTTCTGGATTGGCTACGTTTCAACGCCCTCTTACGCCATCTCTTTGATGGTTTGCTTAGAGCAGCAGGATCTTCATCCTAATGTGGAGGTTGTTGTTCTTCATCCATGGATTTCTATTCAGGTTCGCCTTGTCCACTTTCTTCAATGAGACTGGCATGCCTCTCATTTGCATGACCATATATACTGGCTTGCGCAATGTTGTTGAAAGTCACATGCTCAGGCATGTATATTGGCACATCTCCCTGATTGCCAATAGGGAAAGGAGACATGGTTCAGCATCCTTGGGTTCCGCATCCGTTTCTGCACAATAACTTCCTTCGCCACCCTCATTTTCTTTACCTTGTTGACCCCCGTCAGTATCTTCACCTTCGTCACCCCTGTCAGTTTCTTCAGCCCCATCACTTTCTTCACTCTCACCTTCCTCTCCACTAGGTGTCTTTCCCACATCGCCCTCTACATGACTTCCACTTTGTTTATTCTCCACAGCTTCCACAAGGATGTCGTCCATTTTCTTAATGTGTTCCACCTGCTTAATAAACATTCTCTTTGCCAGCTGATAACCTTCAACAGAGCTCTGCGAAGGAGAGAGATATAAGTTTTACTTTAATGAAAAAAAAAGTGTAGGAATGTTCTAAGTACATTACAAATTGACTTACCGGATGCCGAAGCCGGGGCTGCGGAAATTGACTTAACGTGGGGTCCAAAATATCCAAATTCTCCTCCTTACTTCCGTGTTCCAGTAAAAGTTTTTGTGTCTAGCACCCAATCAATGGATCACCCTCTTGACCAACACTCATACCCATCAGCTATTTATCGAAATATATAAGCTGCAAATAATTTCAGATATCGGTCAAATGTATTTATTTCGCACCATTTAATGCGTTGATGGTTGTGTTCTACTCATGGTAATGTGTACTAATGCCTGGGGCCTCAATCTTCTCAGCTTTTTTTGTGGCCTTCGCATCTCTGTTCTTGTACATGGTAATTTGATGAACCAACCAGTCTAAAACAAATTGAGGCCATGTATACTGTGCAATTGCAGCCAGAACTATAACACCTGGGAATAACTTAGGTCCTGCTTCATCCTTCGTCGTCGGACAGAGGAAGCAACTCAAGGCAAATAGAACGTAAGCTGTTTTAAACTTATTCCCAGATGTCTTCTTGGCGAAGACTGCCTCCATCATCTTCCAGGTCAATCCTCTCCATTTTCTTCCCTTTCTCTACAAATAGTGACTCAATGTGATCGACATGCTTGTCTTCATACTTGGTGGGAACTGGTACGCTTCCAAGATCGAGACCTAGGGCCCGTGACACCTCAGCCGTACTTATTTCATACGCCCTCAGCCTCCCAAATTCCAACTTCCTCGTCTTGGGGTTGAAGTGATCAACCAACTTCCATATGAAATCCCGGGGCAACATATTGAATTTGACATTTAGAAGAGACCCAAAACCAAGTCCTTGAACAGCTTTTCTTTGAGTAGGGGTCAACTACTTATTTACTTTCACCAATTTGTTGGGTGAACACCTACTCTGAAATAGGGGCTGTACATGCAATGAATATAAATTTTGGGATCAAAGATTTGAACTTCAATGAAATGTTTCATAAGAGCATGACTTAACTTAGGAATATTAATATTACTTCAAAAATTATACATTAACTTTCACAAATACTCCATGCACAAAGCCATACCAATGTAGTCTTCTTTTTCTTGTTCAATTTTTTGGCCTTTGCTTCATTGGCAAGGTTAATGTACGGCGCTCTGTCTACCTCAACCATTTGCCTCCACCTCTCTCCAGCTCTTTTAGTAAGCTACATAATCGAGCCGAAGATTAGTAACACAACATCGAGTAAGACATGGCTGCTTATTACAATAGCATCTAACCGTTTTTAGATTATATTTTGTCATAGGGTCTTCCTCTCTTACACTTTTAATGAACTCTTCCCTGCATTTGTAAAAGTAAAAATTGCATTACCTAATGTGAACAGAATAGAAGATAGATTTGAACACATTTACCAACTAATAAACAACATTGGACTAACAAATACATACTTGAAAATGAGATACGGATCGGTCATTGTACATTCCTTGGATGCTTGACTCACATTTGTACTCCGAGGTCGCTTCTGTCCTCTGTTCGCCCTTCATTTGGCAAAATTTCTTAAATATTTAAGTACATTGAACTCAAAACTTGATCGCAAGCCAAGACTAGAATAAAAAATGAACAGTACCATAGTTAAAGTAGCTCCAATCCAGAAAATAAAAAAAGTCAATCCAACTACTTAATGCATATTTTACCATGTCCAGTACTTTACCATCACAGTGCAAACATTCCAGAACTCATGCACAACTACTTAATGCATAGAGTTCCCCCAATTAAATTCCAAATTGAGGGAAAAAACTAAGGATATTAAGGAAGGAAGGAAGAAACCTCAGAGATATCAATACCTAAAATAACGAGGTATTGAGAGGTTATTTTAGTGGATACTGGAGTGCGCAACAAACATTAATGGGGAAAAGATCCAACTATATCACAAGTCTAAAAGCTTCATTTGGGATGAAACACTCCACTGGGCAAACCCAAATCCAAGCACAAATTTCAGAAAAAAGCTTCATTAATGGCGTGGTTGCAAAATTGGGAGGAAAAAGATAGCCTTTCAGAAACAAAATTTGGAGATGCTCCAAGACCATCTCCACCCCTAACCTGTTTTTTAGACTCAGAACCAAACTATGAGTGAAAACCTCCTACATTTCAAATCAAGGGAAACACACACCATCACATGATCAAACCAGTACAAAGAACATATTAGCTTTCTATGCCTCCTTTTTGGATAAGAAAACTCATTTATGGACCTTTTTTTAAATGAAAGAAAAGGATTGAAACTTAAATGAACTCAATAACTAGGAGCTACATATGTTTGGCAAGGCCAAACTAAAGCCATGGGGCATCTAAACGTGAACATAGATGTACCATCAGGTTAGGGACCTTCAGAGTAATGCATCACTATCATCCAGTGGGTAACAAGTAGAGTCCAAGGTTAGGTATCATCCCCTTGGTGCCAGAGAGGCGACCTACCCACGCTGACGCCGGTTTCAGGCATACCCAAACGCCGACACCAGTATCGAGCTGCAGTGTGCAGCGACTAGCGAGAGAAAACCGATATGCAATTGACAATGAAAGTTACTCATGGCCAAGACTAACAACTACTAACATTGCAACTACTAACAAATTATTGGAGACTAAAACCCTAACATTGCAACCAAAACCCATAAATCGCAAACCCTAACCCGAAAAAAAAAACTTACATGTGAAACGGATTCAACGTGATTGAAATGGATTGGGACGAAATCAATAGCCAGACGAAGTATGCGCACGTCTTCGATTCATCTGGAACACAGAGGACAACAATGGAGACCAAACTAGAGAGAGAGAGAGAGAGAGAGAGAGAGAGAGAGAGATGTCGTCTGTGTTTGAGAGGAGAGACTGAAGAGGAAAAGAGGGTTTTAGCCCTTCTACTACAAACAGGGACAACGGTGTCGTTTTATATTGAGGGCAAAATTGTCCACCCTGCTCCATGGGTGTCATGCTCACCGTGTATTGGTCATTACAGGAGAACCTACCATGCCTTTGTCATTTGGAAAAAATGGCACACCGTCAAAGTGGGGAATAATTCCAGCCCACACCGCTGTCCGGTCATTTTCCCAAACAAAAGTTTTGTTTTTGGACTTCGTTTGTATACATGTGTTCACAAGAGCCTTTTATTTTCTAACAACATTCACAATGGACTAATAAAAATTAAAATAGTGCTAATATTAGCAATATTTGTTCAAAAAAGTGCTCACAGTGGAATAATCAAACTTAACAACCTCTTAACGACTAATCAAATTTTGGTAATTGGATAACCAAAACTAAAAATCTTTTGTCAATAATCAAATGTAGTGAACTCGACATCTTTCCAATCAAGTACATTCATCATTACACAAAAATTTAATCTCTCCTCCATTTTCACTCTCTCTCTCTCTCTCTCTCTCTCAACCATATTGTCAAAAAATTAATTTAAAAAGTAGTTTTTTTAAAAAAAATTACACAACTGTATTTTCAAAAAAAAAAAAGTTTTCAAAAACTATTTTCTTTTCCTGAAATTTTTTTTCCAGAAAATGATTTCAAATAATTATTTTGGAAAAATTACTTTGTATTTATAATAAACAATTTTTTCTAGTTTGAAAACTATTAAAATAAAATTTTTCTAGATTAATAGTTTTTAGTTTTTTGTAATTTAAAAAGGTGATGTGGCAAATTTGATTATCCAACTTTGATTATACCATTCTAGATCTATAGATTGCTAACCTTAACAACCCATTAAATGAATAATCAAAAGGTGATATGACAATTTTTTATTATTTAATTTTGATTAGTCCACTGTGAATGCTCTAAGTGGAGTAAGGTGCGTACATTTTTTCTAAGAGCATCCCCAATCCATCCTTATTCTTCCAAAATAGAGGATGGAAGTGACACATTGAGGGGAGATTTTGAAATTTATTCACTTTTTTCTTCATTTTTTGTATTTTTTGGGAGAATATTTGAGGGACCCATCGTCCTTTTTTAGAGTTTGGAGAAATTTCATACTCCAAATTTGCTTTTGGACCTCCATTTTTAGAGGACCAAATTTACTTTTGGAGGACCAAACTCAAAAAAGGACGGTGGGTCCCTCAAATATTCTCCCAAAAAATACAAAAAGTGAAGGAAAAAGGGAATAAATTACAAAATCTCCTCTCAATATGTCACTTCTATCCTTTATTTTTGATGGATTGGAGATGCTCTAAGTGGGTCAAGTAGATGAACCGTCTTTATTCGACATTGTTATCTTTTCTTTTCAAACAACTACCAATTAAATTCGGTCCAACTGTACCTTGTTTGCTTCATAGAAAAAATACATGGCTGAAAACAATCTTCATCCGCCCACCCTAAAAAGGTTGCAGAGGCTTCCAATCTTGGTTTACTGCACTCTTTGTTTCCCCTACTGCCTTGTGATCTCTCTAGTCTGCAAACAACTGAAAAAACATGGCTGCGACCGTGGTTGGAGGAGCATTTCTCGGCTGTGCATTTAATGTGCTGCTCCACCGCTTGAGTTCTCCGGAGCTCATCAAGTTCTTCAGGGGTCGAAAGCTTGACGAAAGTCTCCTCAAGAAGCTGAAGTTGACGTTACTTGAACTCAATAAGGTGCTCAACGATGCAGAGGAGAAGCAGATCACTGACCGAGCTGTGAAAGCTTGGCTGGAAGAGCTTAAAGATACTGTCTACCATGCCGAGGACCTAGTGGATGAGATCCGTACCGAGGCCTTGCGGAGCAAGGTGGAAGCCGAGTACCCAAGAGGCAAACAAAGTTTACAGGATTCTCTAATCTCGACTTTCACTGGGTTATTTGACCGTGGTGGTATGAACTCCAAATTAGAGAAAATGATTGGCATGTTAGACCATTTCGAGAAAGCTAAAGACGTACTTGGTTTGAGAGAAGTTGCTGGACTGAACTGGTCCCAAACCAGGGTGCCTACAACTTCTTTGGTGGATGAATCCTATGTTTATGGACGGGAGAATGACAAGGAAGCGATAATGAAATTGTTGCTCTTTGATGGAGAAAGTAGTAATAAGATTGATGTGATTCCAATTGTTGGGATGGGTGGGATTGGCAAGACCACCCTTGCCCAACTTTTGTACAACGATGGCAAATTGGATGGGCACTTTGTTAAGAAAGCCTGGGTATGTGTCTCTGACGTATTTGATGTTGAAAGTGTCACAAGAACAATTGTCGAGGCAGTCGATGGGCCGAGTTTGGGCGCAAGGGACCTAAACTCGCTTCAGGTCAAGCTGAAGGAATCATTGAGTGGGAAAAAGTTTCTTATTGTCTTGCATGATGTTTGGAACGAGAACTATGACAATTGGAACGCCTTGATGACTCCTTTCAAATATGGAGCACACGGGAGTAAGATTATCGTTACAACGCGCAATGAGAGCGTTGCCGCTATCATGCAAACAGTTCCTATTCATGGTTTGCAGAATTTACCAAAGGAAGATTGTTGGAAATTGTTTTCCAAACATGCATTTGAGAAGGGAGATTGCAATGAACATCCTAATCTTGAAAGGATTGGTAAGGATATAGTGAGAAAATGTAATGGTTTGCCTTTAGCTATAAAAACACTGGGTGGTCTTTTGCGCACCCAACGAAATCCTAAGGATTGGGACAATATACTAGAAAGTGCCATATGGGAGTTATCAGAGGAGAAGAGCAATATCCTTCCAGCATTAAGATTGAGCTATCATTATCTCCCCTCGCATTTGAAAAGATGTTTTGCTTGCTGTTCCATAATTTTTAAGGACTATGTATTCAACATGGATGAATTAGTCTCAATTTGGATAGCAGAAGGTTTTTTGGAGAAGCCCAAGAATAATAAGACAGTGGAAGAAGAAGGTTATGAGTGCTTCCACGAATTGCTTTCAAGGTCATTTTTTCAAAGATCAAATCGTAATGCTTCTTCGTATGTCATGCATGATCTTGTTCATGATTTGGCTCAATATGTGATGGGAGATTTCTGTGTTACTCTAAAGGATGGCAACCCACACGGTATTGCTGAAAAGGTGCGTTATTTCTCATTTGATCGAAGTGTAATTGATAGCTTTGAGAAGTTCAAGGAAATAAAGGATGCTAAGTGTTTAAGAACTTTCCTACCATTAATGCATAAATATCCTTTTGGCTGGTGTTTGAGCAAAAAGGTTGTGGATGAGATTTTACCAGGATTGACACGCTTACGGTTGCTGTCACTATCGAAATATGGGATTAAAGAATTGCCCTGTTCAATTGGCAATTTGATACATCTACGCTTTTTGGACCTTTCTCATACCAAAATCAGAGAGTTGTCGGAATCAATTTGTAAGTTGTATAATTTAGAAACATTGTTGTTATTTGAATGTAATTGTCTTACAACATTACCGACAGATCTTGTAAAACTGATTTCACTACGTCGTCTTGATTTAAGGGGAACAAACTTAAAAGAGATGCCAATGAATATAAGTAAGTTGAAAGATCTCCAACAATTAACTTATTTTGTAGTAGGAAAGTGCACAAGTATTAATGAGTTAGGAGAGTTTCATTGCCTTCGAGGAACAATCTCCATCTCAGGATTGCAACATGTAAAGAGCGGCCATGATGCATTGGAAGCAAAGATGAGTGAGAAAAAGCATCTTAAAAAGCTAGCGTTGGAATGGGATAGCATTACAGAGGATTCACAGAATGCAAGAGATATACTTGGAAAGCTAGAGCCTCATACAAACTTGAAGCAACTTGACATTAAAAACTATGGAGGCACAAGATTTCCTACTTGGTTAGGAGATCAATCGTTTAGCAATATGGTGTCGTTATGTTTGGTGAATTGCGAGAATTGCTTTTTCTTGCCCCCACTTGGTCAAATGCCGTCATTGAAAGAGCTTAGCATTGAAAGGATGCCGGGAATAACTAGTGTGGGTCGTGAATTTTATGGAGAGAGTGGTTCTTTAAGAAAACCGTTTCAATCTCTCGAGACTCTACTTTTTAAGAAAATGTCAGAGTGGGTGGATTGGTGTATAGATGCCGGAGAGTTCTCCCGGCTTCAAAGGCTTGAGGTTATCGAGTGTCCCAAGCTATTCGGATACTTGCCGACAAATTTGTCTTCTCTGGTGTACCTGAGCATAAAGGATTGCCCTGAGCTTGTGTCTTCACTTCCGGATACTACTTCTTTACGCGAGCTATCGTTGATCGAATGCCAAGGGATGCAGTTGGAGTGGCAAGGTGTGCCTTCGGTTGAAAAGCTGTACATTTCAGGCTTCACAAGTTTGAAGGAATTTGGAAGCAAGCTGGTAACACTAAAAAATCTGAAGGAGCTGACTGTTGACAAATGTCCAAGTCTATTATATTTCCCCCTATCTGAGGAGATTAGCCATTGCTACACGTCCCTTGAAATATTGAAGGTGACGAAATGCGAGAGCCTCAAATCCCTCCCTCTAGGTTTATTCCCGCAGCTTCAGTCTCTACAAATTAAGGATTGTGTAAATTTTGAGACCCTGTTGATTCCAGACGGGATTGAGCTCAAACTGACATCAATTTCCATTTATGATTGCAATAATATGTTGTCTTTTTCCTACGGAGGATTACCTGCTCCAAATCTGTATTCTTTAAATCTCCGTTGTTGCAAGAAGCTGAAGGCTCTGCCAGAACAAATGCACACCCTCTTCCCATCTCTTGGGGAATTAACATTATGGGATTGTCCAGAAATTGAGTCTTTTCCGGAAGGGGGTCTGCCCTTCGAGTTAGGTTATCTTTCTATCAGTGATTGCAAGAAACTTGTTGGTGGCCGAAGAGATTGGGGTTTGAAAACACTACCCTCCCTCCGAACACTTTATCTGTACGGTGAATCTGAAGATGCGTTGGAGTCGTTCCCCGAGGAGGGGCTGCTGCCCTCCACTCTTAAACTTCTCGGTCTCAGAAATATGCCGAATCTCAAATCACTCAACAAAAGGGGCCTTGAACATCTTGGCTCTCTCGAAAGCATGCATATTTGCAATTGCCCTCAGCTCCAATCCTTGCCAGAAGAGGGGCTTCCCACTTCCCTCATTCGGCTGTTTATTTGGTACTGTCCATTGCTGAAACCTCGTTGCCGCAGGGAGGAAGGAGAGGACTGGCATAAGATTTCTCACATCCCTGTTATACATATCGATGGTGAAGTAATCGGTGAATAAGTATATCCACGATACGCGGCCAGGGGAAACCTAAGCTTCCCACTCAGGTATCTGTTCCGCACCGCATATACATTCATCGGTCTTCTGATTCTTGTGTTATTAAATGGAGTAGTACTATTCCAGCTAGCTAGCATTATTAATTTCTCAACCACTTCTCTTTGTTTTTGCATATGTGTAGATGTCCGGGCTTCCACATTCATTTCTTTTCCTCATGATTTTTTTTAGTTTTTTCTTTACTGTTTTAGCATGCAGTATATATACCATATTAATTCAACCCCATTTGGACCTACGACTGCTACTACTACAAACAATGAAAATAACAACCACAACATTGAGCTGAGCCAGTGTGACGACCCGAATTTTTACATTGTCTCAAAATAAATTACATCTCCAATAATTAAAAGTCCTCAAGATAAATATACATGGTGGGCCCTAAAAACCGCCAAATGGCTACATATTTTCTAAACAATCTCTTTAAAGCTTAATCCTTCAATACTCCAACTCTGGTCTCCACTAACTTGCTCTGCACTTGAAAAATATAAAACGTCCGGGTAGTGTATGCAATACGAAGATAATAAACATGGCTAGCGTTAAAAATATGCTCAATAAAAAAGGATAGCAAATCAAATAGGATCATTCTGAACGTTTTCATTTGTAGCCTCCTACCCAACTCATCTTGGTAACATGCCAAGCACGACCCAGGTCAAACTCTGTGTTGGGCACATGGGCCTCATAAACATTCTGGACTCCCCGTGGGGCAGTCCATCGTACATCTTTCATAACTCTGTGACCCAATGGGCTACAGACCCAGTGGGCTTAAACATGTACCAATCTGTTCGATGGCTTTCAGCCAAATACTTTATGTGTTACGATACAAGAAGTGACAATAACTGAATCAATAAGCTTAGACATCAAATGAGCACAAATATGAGAGAATCAAATAACACTCTTTGCAAAGAGATTTAACTAGGAATGTATTGCACACTACCCGGTACCTTAAATTGTGATTAGGACCGTTAAACATGTGACGCAAAGATCTCAGCCAAAACTCATTGCCATGGACCCACAACCGGAAACCTCGCTTGCTAAAAGCCTACATGATCAGTTGATTTTCCACATGTTTTTAATAGCTTGCTGATCAAAATCTAATGGCCTCAAGAAAATCCCATGCTGTACGTATATATATGGACAAAGATCAAGACCCAAAATGATGAGTCATTTTCTCTCACTTCACCTAGAAACTCCAGATGGTAATACAGAGCTCTAGAAGTCACAAGGCTAAGACACCCATTCGGTTATAACTCCACTACCAACAATAATCCGTTAAATAGTATTTTGCTTATATTTTAATTCCTTTGTAATTCATTCCTTGCTCTCTCATTTAATCTGCTAGAATAATTAATCAAAAAGACGGGATGTTACAGCCTGTCCTTGTTAATTCTCTTCAATATTGAAGAAATTCGGTATCATAAGCTAGCTCGGTATCATAAGCCTGTCATTGTTAATTCTCCTAAATATTGAGCTGAGCCCGTCCTTGTTAATTCTCTTAAATATTGAAGAAATTAGATATCATAACCCTGTCATTGTTAATTCTCCCAAGTATTGAGCTGTTTGCAATTGAAGTTGTTGGCTGTTTAAGCCTGCGCTCAAGTTAAATTCTTTTTCAATGTCATGCAACTTACTTTTATTTTTTGCTCACCAAACTTTTTTTTCTTACTTTGGAGACCGCAACTTTCTAACATCCTTATTTGGTTTTCAATTTTTAGAGTTTGGAAGTTAGTTGACTAGTGACCAACCGTTGGAGGCATCTACAGCTATATATAAGCAGGTTTGATCTCTCATCTTTCTTCAGTATATGCGCTTTGTATTCTTTTCTGGCTTGAAAATTATATTTTTCGTAATAGTGATGAGAATGTTGACAAGGATTTTTTTCCCCAAAAGATGGGAAAAAATGCTTATTAATTGTATAAATCAATAGAGAAATGCCTTTCAATTGGTCCTATGGTGGTGCATTCCACTTGGTTTAATGTTGAGCTACACAAGGGCTAATTTTTCTGTACGAAGAAACATAAAGGTCTGATTGAGTACCGTATTTCAGACTATTTTGGACCCTTCCATAGAGTGGTTTAGCCAAAGATGTCATCTTTTTTTTCACTTGCATTTTCTATAGTTCCCTGAAGTTTATTTGCCAGAGAAAAATGTGATATTGTTGCATCACCTTCCATCATAATATACTTGGTCCTTCTGTAGAGCATCTAAGCTAATGCATATTTCTCTAATTCTTAAATTTTCAAGGTTGGTATTCTACTGAGCATAAGCTCTTGCAGAATCACAAGATCTCAATCATGGCTGTTATTTGATAAGAACTTTTGGTCCGATTGCATTGAATGGCTTCTAAAAGCATACGGATCTTGGGTGGCCAAAATTGTATGAGAAGCGATGGCAGATCATCTAGGCCGTGTTTTGGATTATGACTTTGTGGAGGAAAGCACTCGTATCGCTTTGGCATTACATGATTGTGATCAAATCAGTTTTCAGTGTGTGACATGGAGGAAATGAAGTTAGGTATATAAGTCCGGGCCCTGAGGTCCTGCCACCTTTATTTCTCTGTCTCTTCACGAAATCAAGCAACAATTTTCTCGGATTTCAGCTTTTATCAATCCAATTTTCTATGAGCTGGAGTGCAATTGTAATGGGCGTACTCTCTTTTGATTTTAATTTTTTTTGCCAGCAATTATGTTGTAGCCGCTATTGGCATGTTAATGTTCTATACATTTCTTACTTGCTTTATACCTAAAAAGAAAGAAGCACGCACATAGCCTTTTTGAACTTGCCTGCTAGCATGATCAGGTGGTAGCGTAACACTTCAGTCCAATCCGGAGAAGTTTCTCCATTGCTTCGGTTCGAGATCCAGTTGGTGCCTCCATCGTCGGCGTCGGGTGGTTTCCTCTCGGCCGGAGTTTGGCTGGTGTGCTCAGTGGAGTCCATCCATAGTGGCTGTGTTTTTTTTGCATTGTTTGTAATTACCCCTGGTTCCATCGGTTATGTTATTTTGTCTCTGATTGGGAACTTGCACCTAGCCGGGACGGCTAGATTGTCAGATTGTTGTCCCCTCGTGACCCGGCCCTTTGAGGCAGTGAGATGTGCTTTGGATCTTATTTCTAGTTTCGTCCCTTTGTAACCTGCTTTTTATGTTTTTCTATCTGTGATGGTTTGTTTGTAGGTTGTCCTTTCTCTGTATTCGGATAGAATCGCTGTAATTGCCTTTTATGACTTCTAATGACATGTGTTTCAAATCAAAAAAAAAAAAAAACTAACCGAAGGATAACAAGGTAATTTCACGTCAACCGAGACATCTATCTATTTCTGCTAACACTTGTACTTAATAAAACACAATGGTGTGGCCTCCACACAAACACAAACACAGCCAAGGGTGGAGGTTCATTTGATCCAAAGGCTGTGATGCATTCTTCCAAACTCTATTGAAGTGCCCATCATTTTTTCCTAAATTGCGAAAATGCCATTTGCTGTCATAGTCCGGGCTATCTTCACAGCCATCTGTTGCCTAAATTCAAAATTCACAGCTGAGTACTCTCTTTCTCTCTCTCTCTCTCTCTCTGTGGAGTAACGTACCACCGTCCGCCGTCAATGACGCCATCAGCCGGCGACATCTCAGAGGCTCCCAATTGACGCCATCAGCTTCGTCCTCGGTGTCCACACGGGCCAGCTCAGGGGCTCGCAGTTGAAGGACCTGATCTTACGCGATCGCCGACCACCACCCCCAGCCCTTTGTCCACTTCCAGCCCTTTGTTGTTCTTCCTTCAAAGGTGCAAAAATTCTTCCCCTTGCATATTTTTTTCTCGGCTTTCAGTTTCTTGGCCCTTTTTTTCCTTTGACCCTGTATTCCAATTGTGAGATTTATATATATATATTTTTTCAATTTGATTGTTGGATAACAGAGATCTGTGATCTTTCCTTCCCCACGCCCATGTTTAAGGTGGGATCGCTACTACGTTTGGGTAAGTGTTTTGATTCCTGTTATAAGTTTACTCAGCATTTAAAAAATATTCAATTGAGTTTTTTTTGAAAACATCCCTCCAACTATCCACCAGATTTTTACTTAGTCCTCAAACTATCAAAATGTTTTATTTAGTCCTCCAACTATTGACTTGCATTCTATTTAGTCCTTCTGTTAACTTTTCCGTTACGGTCCTACAACCGTTTTGTTAAAAAAAAAAAAAAATTCAACCACCAATTTGCAATCCTATGGAATAGAAACATGATTATGAGAGCCTTAGAGATAAAATTTGATTATGTCTCTTTAGAATAATATGATCAGAATAATAAGATTTTCACACCCATTCAAACGGATTAAAATTTGAGCACTTAATTTTTAAACGGTTTATATATTAAAAAAATATAGCTAAAAAATTAAGTGCTCAAATTTTAATCCGTTTGAATGGGTGTGAAAATCTTATTATTCTGATCATATTATTCTAAAGAGACATAATCAAATTTTGTCTCTAAGGCTCTTATAATCACGTTTTTACTTCATAGGATTGCAAATTGGTGGTTGAAATTTTTTTTTTTAACAAAACGGTTGTAGGACCGTTTGAAAGTTAACGGAAAAGTTAACGGAAGGACTAAATAGAATGCAAGCCAATAGTTGGAGGACTAAATAAAATATTTTGATAGTTTGAGGACTAAATAAAAATCTGGTGGATAGTTGGAGGGATGTTTTTAAAAAAAACTCTATTGAATTTGGCATGATTGTTTGCGGAAGATTTTGTGTTTAATTGAGCTATTTTGTTTCAACCCTCTTTAGTACCAGGCTATAATTGGGCTCTGTCGGGGCTTTAATTGTGAGTGCATCAGTTACTTACTTGGGCTGATGCT
Organism: Rhododendron kiyosumense; assembly: GCA_019656275.1. Lineage (NCBI taxonomy): Eukaryota > Viridiplantae > Streptophyta > Magnoliopsida > Ericales > Ericaceae > Rhododendron > Rhododendron kiyosumense. The sequence goes on along the minus strand of BPLS01030645.1, from coordinate 37,834 downwards.
GGAAGACTTCATCTGTGCGTTGTGTTCAGTGTTTGTTTTTTTTGGGCATCAATTTTTGGGAGTCCGAGGCCTGATGATAGTTTATTATAGCAACTGATTTTCAGCCATGTATATGATGATGGACAGCGTGAGAGTTTTCAACACTTGCTTAAGGACGTATGGTTTAGAGTCTTAAGACTTCAAACTTTTCTCAAAAAAAATTATGGTATGCATTCTAGGTGTTCGACGAAATGAGAAAGACACACATGTATGATTTCGAGTCTTTAGACTTCACATAGGGCAAAATTCCTGCTTGCTCACTATTTTTTTTATCCCGCACAAAGTGTCTGGAACAATTTGATGTGCCTTTGGTTTTGTGTTAATATGCATGGGACTATGAGGGGTATGAACTTTTTTTGCATACTCTTCTAACAAAGTTAAAATGGCTATTCCGTTATTTGTTTCAGATTTATTGTCTTTAGATAGAATAAGGTTTGATTCTCTAATTTGATTCACTCAAGAAAGGCCAAAAGTTAATACTATATTAGTTGCACCATTGGGCTTTGGCTGATCATCTCTCAAAGAGGAAACAGATCCCAGACTCCCACAATTGGGTATTTGAGCAATGTTTATGTTTGCAGTTCTTTGATTAGTTTTTACTGTAAATGTAGTGAGCTAAGGTATGCGTACGAAGCGTTTGATGAAATGTCCGTGAGAAATGTAGTGTCGTGGACGAAAATCATTGCCAGGTTTGGATAATTTTCCTACTTCATATTGCATCGTTTCCTTAACCTCCAAACTTTATAATTTGGTGGCAGGGTTATGCTTTGGAAATAACAACTGCTGAAGGTGGCTATGGTCTAGATGAACTCTTAAGTAGTTGAAAGAGTGTTCTGACCGGCATGTGTTTTGTTCCTTACATTGGGTGCTACTTCTATTGAGCACTTTCTCTATTAGAAAGGCGAATGGTTGAGAGAGAATCATGTTAGTGCCGACTTTTTGATGGTTTCCGTCTCCATTCCAGGTTTGTAACTAACTAGACAAGGTTTTCAAATTTAAAATTTTGTTTACATTTCAAGTATGTTAACGGACAGTCTTGGCAATGGTTCAATGGTAGAGAGGTCCTATTATTTTCTAATTTCTAATCGGCTAAAAAAATACTCTAACAAGAACCTTTCAAGTGCTTTGTAACTTTAATGCCCTTTGTTGTTCTTCCTTCAAAGGTACAAAAATATACAAAGCTAAATGTCCCAGGTCTTTTAGTTATCGATACCCTGGCCACTAATCGTTCAATAATTTAAGGTCCCGGGGTTCAGGTTATGCGACATTGCAATCTAGAACTACAAACTATTTCCTCTTTACTGCCTAAGAGGATCAAATTGTTGTTTGTCGCATGCAGGCAAGATTATTACTTCTTTACTGCCTAAGATCTAAATAATAGTTGTTGTCAAAATCTTAGTTATGGGTCTTGCAATTATTTGCCAGAAAAAAGTTTGTTTTTTATTTTAATTTGAGTGAAACTGATCTTAGCTTTTGTATAGAAAATGCAATCTGATCTAGCAAAATTATTCGTTTGTGGGATTTCGGGGAAGTTTTAGAATCAGTAATTATGATGGATCGGAGCACAGGGCGGCGCGCCCATGGCCTTGGGTTTATTGTTTTTGCTGACCCTTAAGTGGCAAAGAGAGAAACACGACATTGAAAAAATGTTAAGTTGGATTTGAACCGCTGAAGTTGGATAAGAAACACAAAATTCCTCCATCTGCCAATGGTAATTTTTTTTTTTTAGTTCATCTAAATTCGTATTTGATTTTGAGTTCATCTAAATTGGTTTTTTTTTTTTTTTTTGAGTTCATTTGAATGACAATGATAAAAGTCCATTTAAATGGAGTCTAATTGTTGTGCTTAGGCTCAATTGGAATGGGTTAGGTACTTTTCCTTTGAATCTCGGATGAAAAATTGGTTACTACTTACTATATGTATTAGGTACTTTTCCATGTCTGTTTATAATTTGTGTATCTCAGTATCTACATCAACATTTTCTATTCTAACTACTCGATCAAAGTGTTGGAGCGCTTCCAAGGTTTGTCCACAAGTTAAGAAATTTGGATTTTCAAATAATTATGAGCCCACCAAATGTACCCATTGATGAGTTTCTTGCAATTTGGCATGATTATGATTCCAAACCAGATTTTAGTTCTCAATATTGCACTGTCAACATTCACATCTTGGGAATTCGACTGTGCTTTCTTGACCAAAGCAGCTCTGATAAACTGCTTGCTGAATTGCATTTCAGAAGGAATCTTGGAAGAATATTTTGCTCTTGGCTTATCAATGCCTTGATGTAGTATATGGCGACCTGAGCATTTCCCTTCTTTATGTATTCAAAAGCACATTTGCTGAAGAAATTCATCACTCAAAGACTAATGAAGAGATTTATTTGAAAAGCTTTCCTTGATTTGGCAGAAATTATTCTGGCTTTTCTTGATTTGGATATCAAAAACCCTCTCCGTCTGGGATTCCCAACAACATAATACAGCCGCAGTAATTTCTGAATGCAATATCTCTTTCCCTTGCAAAATTCGAAAAGCATATTCATGAATTTGTAGTAGTTTGACTCCTTTTGTTGAGATGGGGGATACTTATTGAGTTTAATTGACATTGAAAAGTTTTAATACACATGCCTTTTTTAGATCACACTTGAAGTCTTATTGAATTTCGAAGTGTTCTTGTAGCAAATTAATAATTCTTTGTAGCTAGCTTAAATGAATCGATTTAGTGTTTGAGCCACTACCTAGCAAGTGCCGTAGGCATGGACAATTCCAACCGGAGTGCGTTGTGCCGTAGGCCAAACACTAGTAGTAAAAAAGAGAGTACTGGTATGGAGAAAGAGGGTTTGAAAATCACTATTTTAGGAAGTAAAACTTGGTGATCAGGGGGATTCTACTCTCTATTACCCAAAAAAAAGAGATTCTACTCTCTATTTTCTCACGGAAAACCTATATTAGATATACAATGGAACTTTTTGGGTAGAACATCTAATCTAAAGATTAAAGGAGGAAGCAACCTAGAGTTTTGTATGGTCAAAGAGTCCTATGAGTTTTTGTGCCAAACAATATTTGAGCTAATGATAAAAAAAAATAGAGCTATCTACGCTTTGGAAATTAAAATTAACTGTGGGGTTCGGTTAGAACGGGATCTGGATTGTGGTAGGGCTCTGGTTCCTTCTTCTATAGGTGTTCGCTCCGTTCGCCTAACTTGCAACAAGTCATTAGGGCTGGAGGCAATCCAATGACCATTCGATGATCAAGTTAGATCTAGGGAAGATAGTGTAGGTCTAGGGTTAGGATAGAATAACATACTTCTTTAGGTTAGGAGCCCTTTTCTTTTATAGACCTTGCCTTGCTTAGTCCCCAAATAAGCGCGTGGAGGGTATGTTAGGATGAAATCTATTTAAGCTAAGCACGAACCGAGATGCATGCGGGTCAGCCTTTTTAGGGTTTCGGTCCATTGTATGCTTATAGTATAAAAGCAAAATTAGGGCAGCCTCTTTTTGTAACTCTAACATATTTTACATTATAGGGAAACACCCCAGCACTCCGTGGACGTACGATTAAGCAATCAGCTTAAGTCGGAACCACGTAATCTTTGTGTCTTGTTCTTTTCTTGCTTTATATTGTTTTCTGTTCTTAGTTTGTTCTTCGATTGTGCGCGTTTGCTTGTGGGTTTGGACGTCCGAATCCCCAACAAGGTACACTTGGATAACCGCCTCGGATGACGTCGAACATAACGCATGGGATAAGGTGGTTATGGAGCACATGGTCAGGTCACCTGTTTAATGACTGTCCACCTGGCATAACTGTTTGGTTTCATCCCAATGATGCCCGAAGCACAGGCGCTCGGATGTCCGATGGGCAGCCACCACCATCCGAGTTGCTTGGGCATAACTTTCCTTGGAACGTCGGGAGGCGTCCCATCAAACCGTCTGGAGGCTCGGGGACCCTCTGAAGTGAGGGGTGGGAGGCTCTTGGAATCAGCTGGTCATGCTCCGGGGTGGGAGCCTCGGACACGGCCTGAACCCCTCTTTGTCGGGCCACTACATTAACTTTGGTAATTAAGTGATAAATTTACTTCAAACATAAGTCGGCTCATACTAATTTTTTTCCTTAAGTCATTAATAATCACTAATTATTAATTATCCAGTCATATCTCTACTATACAGTATTTCTACCATCTACACTATATTATCACTCTATATATGTCCTTTATAAGTAAAAGAAAAAGCAAAAGCGCTGAGGGACGAAAACTATTATAAAAAAAAATGAAAAGTGCCCGGCAATAAAAGAAATGGTTAATATATTTTGTCGTGACATTAGGTTATGATTTTTGTACATTAAATAATCTCAATAGTCTATGCCTTTTTCTGTTAATTATGTGCATAGCATGGGTTTCATGTTGGTTAGACGTTATACAAAATTCTTGAAATTTACTATGACTAATTAATGAATTTCTTTACCAAACATGGGCAGTTAAGGACAGAGTAGCCATCATGTACTTCCACGCATTTGATAGAAATTCAAACCTCACTAACGATATTGACTTCCACCGGAAAAAAAGAGAGGCAAAAGTACATAAACACCTCCTCAACTATTATTTTTTCCTACGGAGACCCCCTAACCTTTAAAAATGCCCAAGGAGACCCCCTCAACTATTGGAAAAAAAAAGAAGTAAACTCCATTAACGGAACGAATGAAATGACTAAGATACCCTTTTTATTATATACGGTGAGACGATTCACGCTCTGCTCATATGATCGATCAGTGCTCTCTCTCTTCCTCTCTCATGGCGACTCTCTCTCTCTTTCTCCTTCTCCCACTCGTGACTTCGACTCTCTCTCTCTCTCCCTCTCTTTCTCTCTCTCTCTGTCCGTAGCTGCCTACAGGGAGAGAGAGAGAGAGAGAGAGGTCTTAATGGGGAAGAAGATGTATATAGTATGGATAAAGGACGTTTTTGTCCAAAAAAAGCCCAAATCTTTAACAAGTTAGCTTCCAGCTAACAGTTCTAAAATGGAAGGGTGTCACCTGGGTAACGGGGAATAGTTGAGGGGATCCCCTTGGGCATTTTTAAAGGTTAGGGGGTCTCCGTGAAAAAAATTGATAGTTGAGGGGGTGTTTATATACTTTTGGTAAAAAAAAAAAGGAGGAAGAAGGAGAAGGAACCAAGGTTGGACCAAGGACGGCTGAATAGGGCTGGCCACCCAACCCAAATTCGAAGAATTCATTAACCTAAACGGATAAAAATAAATTAAATAATATCGTATCTTCCTAGTACAGCAAGAAATAATGTAATCCTTCAAATCATTCATCCACTTAATTACCATCCAAGCAAATGGAATGATTTAGGACATAACATTAATACAAAAACCCGAATGAAACATTATTTTCTTAGCATTAATTGGAAAGATCGATGTAATTAAATCAAAGACTTCATGATTCCCATATCCCTCTGTAGACTAGAAAGATTTACAGGCTTGTCTATATATATACAAAATATATGTAACTAAAAAGTGATAAAAATGTAACACCCATGAGCCAAAATGAAGGTCAATGACGTGTTTTGATAATTAATATCCGCTAAGGATATTTTCAGTATTAACAAATGTTTTCAGCATGTCCTTGGCGGTTATTGATTATCAAGACACGTCCTAGGCCATCATTTTTCCAAACCAAGAAGTGGCCTAACACAAAGGAGAAAAAACTAACATGAGACACCCCAAAAGCTACGTATTGGTGATTGCCCTAATCATATAGGTGATGCACCGATCATCAGTGGAGTCTTTTATCCTAGCTTCTTGCCCCATCTCCGTTACCAACAATATCCCCTCTGATCAGCTCCTGATGATCCATTGCTGGTTCGATGCAGGCAGGACCTCGGCACAACAACCATGCTGAGTGGTTCGATGTTAGATGAAATGTAAGGATAGTCGTGGGTAGAAAAAAATGAAGTTTACACATGCAACTTGGACGTGGAAGGGGGATCGCGGGGGCGTTTTAGTCTTTTCGATGGGAGAAGAGACTTTTAGTATAGATAGGTGTGGTTTCAAGAATCTTGGTTGCAATTGGCAGGTGAGAGGAGAGGGATATATTTGGTTTTGCAGAAAATCAAGACTTTTGAGTTGCAGAGTATTCTTGGTGATACCTGTTTTAAAATTATGCATTGGAAATTTGGCATGGTTTTTTTTTTTTTAAATTTGCAGTAAAAGTGGTGCAAGAAATATATTACTCCCTCCGTCCCTTATTTATAGTCCAGTATTTTATTTTGGGCTGTCCCTTAATAAGTGTCCATTTTGTAAAGTTAGTAGGTGAAAGTTGGTGAATTGTCTATTTTGTTCCTAAAAGTAGATTCCATTTTGAAAAGTAAGTGAATAAAAGTATAATGATGATCGGTAAGTAGGGAAAGTTGAGGAAAAAGTTGATGTGAAAGGTATAATGATATGTCTTTTTAATAAGTTGGAGTTACGAAACAGAACACTTAAAAAGGGACGGAGGGAGTAACAACAACGATATTAAAACCCATTGTGTGACATGGTTTGTCTATTTTTATGGAACATTGTCATTTAATTTCATAAGCAAACGAATACATAAGTTGCAGCCTTGCAAGTTACAATTTTCATCTCCTTTTGTTTTTGGATTTTGATTTTGGCACTCCGAAATTTACTGCCAACGCTGCAACAAGTGGAGTGCCAAAATCAATTCTTAATAAGATTTTGGCACTCCATTTGTCAGAGTGCTGATAGTATTTTTTTTTTGAAGCGCTAAAATCAATGTCCTTATTTTTTGAAGCGCCAAAATCAATATTCTTATTTTTTTGGGTCAGGAATACAAGTACATGATGACTGCCCCACTGGGCATGGAACTTTGGCCCATTGGACTTGGAGCCGAGCCTTTCAAGTTATGACTCAAAGAAAAGAAAAAGAAAAAATACCACTGCTGTTCATCTTGATCTGAACTCATCAATCAACCCTTTCTCTTTTCTTAGCGACAGCTTATTGGGTGCTCTTGGAAGAGTGCTCCATACCGGTTACAGTACGTTGTATGCCACATGTCAGTTTGTTTCCTAAAATACTAACACAAAAGTCATGGGTCTAGTAGTATTTATCAATCACAACATGCTTGGAGCGCCACATGGAATAATTCTTTATCTCAGACTAACCCACCCCATCATGAATCGAGCAATGTTAAGACTTAGGAAAAGTTATTCCAAAAATGTCTCTAAAAGTGACATGAATGGTTTAGATTCACTTGGACGTTTGGTCCTACACATCAAAGTGTATCTTAGTAATTCATTTCACTTTCGGAGAAACTTTTCCTAGACCCTAATATTTTCGGTCTTGAGTCATTACGCAATGCTTCCATTTTGACAGATTTTTCTTTTTCCAGTTAAAAGTTGTGACTGTTTTTTGAATGAATCACACATTATTATTATTTTTCTCTAAATTAAAATGAACATGAGCTGATTTTTATAAAAAAAAAGAAAAGAACATGAGCTCATTATTCCACAGTTTTGCACTTTAACATTCACAATTATCATCACCTATATTTTTTCCTAGCAGCTGAAGAACATTATCGATTTACCATCGAACAGACGACTTTTTCGTTGGTTCTTTGATTTGCAGGATGACTCTGTCTCTATGCAGCCGTAATAACATTAGACAAGCTTCCAACTTCAACTTTGCCAGGTTTGCAGCGTACTCTAGGCACCATTCGGGAGTGGATATCCCTTTTTCATTTGACAATGGTAAAGGATCAAGTTTTAATTTTATCTGATTTCCATCAAAAAAATTGCAACAAAAACCCTATTACTTTGTCGCAGCTCAATTAATTCCTTCTCGGTCTGCTCGAAGGTTGGCCATCCACGCTGGGACTTAGGAATTCATAAGAAATTACTTTCTTGCGGCCTAACTTCACAAATCAAACACTGCTCATTTGTATGGGGAGCAAATTTACTGATAAGTGCCAAAATATATATATTTTTGGCCCTCCAATCTACATTTGATAGTCTTTTATTTTTGGTAATTGATATTTATTATGTCTTTTTGTGCTTATAGGTTGCTCGAGCTCGGTTTACAAGATTTTGAGTAAAAATGACAGTTAGAAGAAGTTTTGGGGTCAAAGAGCAGAGTGCTTAGGAGTTGGATGATTAGTTTGATATTAGACAAAGTCCAAGGGACCTTTGTGTGATTAATGAATTCAATTCTTATACAAGCAATAGAAAACCTGCTGACTTGAGGGGGCTTTGGTGGACGAGGAATTGGTTTCGGCACTGACGCGCGCGCTACTGCCGAAGAAGGGTCTTTCGAACATGGAGACTACTACACCGACATCTTCCGATTTTCTCCTACCCACGAGCAACTAATTCTCTTTCTTAGGGTGTAGATCAATGAAATCCTAATTGAGTAATTATGTTTTTATATTGATTTTGGATTTCAAGTACTGAAACGACGGTTGTATAACGTTGAGACTTGTTTCTATGATTTGAACCTATTTTTCCTACCTAGTTATATGTGTTTGTTTTTTGTGATTGCAAATACATTAGTTATGCAGCGATATTCTTTGTGCATGCAATTGAGAGTTAGGACAATCTATGCCTAGGGAAGACGAGTCGTGCCTAGATTAATTAGTTATGTAGAATCAAAGATGGTTCGTGCCAACCGAAGATAGGTTATGCCCGGTTTTAAATGACATGCTATTTACTTAGCGATATCGTTAAGGCTTGTAGCTTCTGGCGAATCATTGTCGTTCGGTAATTGGTTTTCTAAAATTAATATAATTGCTTGGTTATGAAGTTATGGTGGATTCGAAACCTTAAAACTTTTTTTCATAATCGAATTCAACATCTCTCTTGCTTTCAATTATTTAGATAATTTCAATCAAACAAACTCCAAACACTTTTCATGAATTAAATAAATTTGAGTTGAGGTTTTGCTCAGTTTTAATTATTTATTTTTGGTGTGAAAAATGACCTACCAAATTTTGGCGCCGTTGCTGGGATCAAAAGCACGGTTGTTTAATTTTAAGATTGGTTCTTATTTTAATTCCTAGCTTAATTATTATTATTTTTTCCTTCATTTAATTGTTTAGTTTAGTTCCCTAGTGCAGGTTAATTGCTCGCGTTTACAACTGTAATTTTTGCTTGCAGCTGCAAAGGAAACTTCAAGAACGCGGTATCACTATTGGGCCCTCACAAAAGAAGAGCACTGTGAGTTCTAATTATTGTATTAAAGCTACTAGAGCTGGTTTGCATTAGTTTAAAATACTTTCACATTCCATTAGTTTTAATTAGTTTGAGTTTCTATTGAGTAGTTTGCCATTAGAGAAACTTGTTGCACGTAGAGTGGCGTTAATTTCATATGCAAGGACGTCGGTCTCATCATCCAGACTTAATCCCTGTTGACCCTGCGTTTGAGAGGACCCTTAAGGCTATTCGAGCAGTTAAACGTCCCCAGTAATTTTTTCTGTTCATGTCAAAATTGTTAGGCAGGTGAGTTTCTACTAACTCTTGGCGTGTTTTTAATTGAGTCGTGACATAGCTAAGTAGATCAGTTTCGAAAGACTAACTTAATTGGATTAAACCACACCTTAGAAAATGAAAGTGTATTTGCAATTGTAATCAAACCCAACTAAAAGCGTCAACTTCATTTCTATCTCAATTGTTTGCAAATTTCCTTTTTTCGGTGACAATTAGCCATCTCGATCAATTCAGGAAGGTTTACTGGAGTCCAATTGGAAGGTAAACATTGAATCTAAGGAAATAAAAAGCTCTTTGTCATGCATAGCACAGGTTTGTGCTAGTTATAATATTGATGTAAATACCGAGTTTGGAAAGACATTAATTGTCAAACTTATTTTATCACATCCAGAATTTACTTCAAAGAAATTCACAGAAAAAAATAAAAAACTATTTAAAAATATATATAGAATCTCTTGACAGTGCCAAGGCAGGCTAGGCGCTTGACGGTGGTTGGCCGCCCGACTAGTGCCGAGCACCTTTTTGATCACTAAGTTTCATACATGAATTTTGGATTGGGACGGGCTGTAGTGCATGCGGCAGTCACACTACACAGTTTAGTGCGGTCGTTTTGACCGTCCATCTCGACATGGACAGCTCGGAACTTGGATTTAATCCGAGCTTCTACAATCCAAGCCATCCATTGTCGAGATGGACAACCGGATCATGAGCCGCACTACAGGTGTAGTGCTGGGGTGCATTACAGCACCCTCGAGTCCACGAGTTCTACCCAGACCCGAAGGTGCTATAGTGCATCCCATGTAGTGCGCCATGCATGGCATCAAAACGACGCCGTTTTTGTGCTAAATGGAGCCAAAATTCAAAGGCCCAAACTACGTCGTTTTGAGCCACAAAGAGACACCACACCCATGGGTGGAGGTATGTAGGGGCCGGGGGGGACCCTGGCCCCGGCTCCCCGAGTGTTTGAGTTTTAAAATTTTTATTTTATATATACTTGATTTTAAATGTTATTGATAATTATTCGTATATAGTTACTTATAATCTTAATAATTTTGCTTCGATTTGATAAAAAAAAAATTGGTTATTTTACATTCTCATTTCTCAATTTCTTTCATAAATAAAAAATAAGCACGTGACAATTGAAATAGCCTAAAGAATCAAATCAACGTACAAATGTAATGAACTGAAAAGCAAAAATCTTATGATATAATAATACGTTCCGATAAAAAATATATGTCCATTAAACTTGCCCCCCCCCCCATAACAAAATTCTGACTCCGCCACCGACCACACCAACCCTCAAGTATTAGAGCACCCACCGTATTTTTTCTCTCAGATCTATGTTGATTCAAGTTTCGAAGTGTACGTAGAAACATAGACGTGTTGAGAATCATGTTCAAAAATCTCAAAATGGCAAGCAACATCTGGACCGAACCAAGCAGATTCACAAACCAAACAGACTGGTCAATGATAGTTTTAAAGATTCACAAACCAATTGGTTCGGTTCAGTGATAAAAATGGTAGACCGAACTGATTTTATCCCTACTTTTATCTCCATATGTAAGAAAGAGAGTGAAAAAAAGCATGAAGATGTGACAAGATAGTGATCACACACAGACATAATCGGATAAACTTTCATACTTATCGGCTGGTCTCAAAATACATAAATTAACAAAATAAAATAAAATACAACAAACCAAAAAACCCACATGGAACCACGACGCCGGAGCCAGACCCATCGAACACACTCGTGAAGAGAGGTTGGAGAGGCCGAAATTGAGAGGCCATGTATGAACACAGAACAAGCCCTCCTGAATGACCCGCCGCACCAAGTCGAACTCGTCCCGCCGCAGACTGGAGACAGAAGCCACTGCAGACGCCGTCTTCGAAGGTCTTTGTTTATGTGTTTATCTTACACCGTCTTCGGAGGTCTTTGTTTATGTGTTTATCTTACCCCGCTGTTTTGGATTTAATGTTAGAGAAAGCATGATTAATTATTTAATTGGTTGTTGTGATCATTAAGTGCTGCACATGACATGTATTAATATTTAACCCTTGTTTGGTTCCAGCAAGCAACGCCCATAAATAATTGAGTCTTTCGTGGTGAGTCCAAAAACTTAATTTTCCTTTCCATAATACCATTTCATCTATTGATTGTTTTTCCATAACATTAACCAATTTTTTGACTTGGTCATTTTGATCACATTTAGGATTTCCAAAGTTCACGTCCATTATTACTAAATCCCACTGCTTCGAACAAAACCATTTTTCCGACGATTCGTACCGTCAATAAAAAGTATGGAGCATATAAAAGGAGAAACCTTGGTAGACCCTAAAAAGGGGGGGGGGGGGGGGGGGTGTTTGTTAAAAATAACAAGTGTATTTAGAGCTG
>BPLS01030645.1:0-18261 GCA_019656275.1 Rhododendron kiyosumense | reverse complement strand
GGGTACTGTACCGTATTTAGGATCCTTTACCGTATCCCAAATACTGTATCCGGAGTCTTTTACTGTCCTCCACACACACACTGTGTACTATATCGTATTTAGGATCCTTTACCGTATCCCAAATACTGTACCCGGAGTCCTTTACCGTCCTCCACACACACACTAGGTACTGTATCGTATTTAGGTTCCTTTACCGTATTCCAAATACTGTACCCGGAGTCCTTTACCGTCCTCCACACACACAGGGTACTGTACCGTATTTAGGATCCTTTACCGTATCCCAAATACTGTACCCGGAGCACTTTACCGTCCTCCAACATCCTCAATCAACTTTACCATTTCATCCTTTACTTAATCGCATCTACATGTTCACTACTCGAAACCACCCATGAGCCCAAGTCTGACTAGCATGTCCAATCATATATCTCCAACAACAACTGATTCCAACATAATACATTTCAATGAGAACTCAAGCAAAGCAATTTATAAATGCGAAATAATTAAACATGTAGATGTTAGGACGATGCCTTTCGAATTTTTTAAATTTCACTACTAGCTTTCAGTTACGTTTCATTCACTCCACTAACCTTAGTTAGGTAATTTAGTAGTTTATTAATTTCTTAGTGTTCAACGTATTATTAAGATTAAAAATAATAATAATAAATAATAATTATTGTAGATATTAGTTTGTAAGTTTCTTATGTAACTCGTAACATTTTAATTATCCCATGCCTTCATCAGTACTTTACTTAACAATATTTTAACTATACCGTTTTACTTATATACTGTTACCAATTGTTCCACTAATTTATTTAGTTCATTGGTTTATTCAAAGGAGAACTTGTATTAGTTAAGTTCTTAGAGTTATTTTATTTGTTCTTCATAACTACTACTTTTCTAGTATCAAAGATCAAACTTAAAGTTTTTACTACTGATCCATTAGGGTAATTTGCCACCATAATTATTTTATTGATTAAAAAAATAATAACAATAATATTTCCGTAACTTATTTTATACCTTGTTTTATTATAAAAGTGCAACCCATTTAGTATCATTCCAAAATACCTTTATTTTTACTAAGTATAGTTTAGTGAATGGTTACTTGAACATATCAAAACTTACATTAAGTAAGATCGGTTAATATACAATTATTTTAAACACTATCATGTCACAACAATACAAGAGAATAAATCAAGTCAGAACATAATCTAGGGCCAAATTCGAAAACTAAATACCTCCAAGGGTCCAAGTGTAATACTGATCTAGCATTTAAAAAAAAACATTTCGTTCATGCAACAGTGATTTTCAAAAGAAAACAGAGTAGTAACTGGTTTCTCAGTTTCGGTCCGTGATTTCGATTGCTACCATTAAACCCGTTTAAATCATCATACATGGACTAAATATATTTAGAGTAAAGTAGGATAAAGATTAATCTACCTTAAATCCGGCCGAAAAAGATGGTGCTAGTTTGTAGACGATTTCGGTAAAATGAAAAAGACGGCGACGGCAGCGGGAGACTTGTGGCTGACTCGAAATGATTGGAAGGTGGTTTGTGGATGCTTGGTGATTTAGTGGTTGATTGGAAACCTGAATATAATGTACGGAGGGATTTTATCTAGTCTCTCCCTCTCTCTCTATCTATTCTAGACTTAACAATAGAATTGGAAGTGAAATAATATACTGGTGTTCAATTTTTTTGGATTTATGTGGGTATGTATAATGAGAGAGATTAAGATAGTGAAAAGATGAGAGGATAAATGTGGAAGTGATGGAATGGGGAAGGAGAGTGAGGGATACGGATACTGATAATGATAATAGAGATATGGGACAAGTACCTCATTTGGTGGTGTTTTCTTTAATTCTAATGTATGTGGACGCGTGTATGTATAGGGTGGGAATGTATGTGGACGTGTTTATGTATAAGATAATTGAGAGAGAAATAAGGAAACAAAATCCCTTAAATGTGGGGTGTAGAGGATAAAGATGGAGGTGGTAGAGTTTGAAAAGGAAGTGGAGAGTTAGTTTGAATAGAGTTTTAGTTAGGATTTAGATAGAAAAGATAAGAGATGAATATGAATTCCTGATTTCTTGTATATCTAAAATATAAATATATATCTTATACAATAGTGTAAATAATATCAATTGTACACATAATAATTTATTTTAATTATTCAATCTAATTAATTATTGAATTAGAAATTTAATAATATAAATTCGTATTAAAAAAAAGTTGGGCCGAAAATCCGGGTCGTTACATAATCAGAGCCCTTCAATGTGCCACGGAGGACAATTGTGAGAGGGACATTTTGTAAAACCGTTGTGTAATGTAATATATACTAGTGCATGCCCGTGCCTGAAGGCACGTCTTGAAGCATTCGATATTCAATACGAATTCGAGTTCCCTTGGCAAGATGTGAACAAATGATTGTGCGTAAAAAGGCATAGACCCTCATAGCTTTATCACCACGAAGAACTAATTTCTTGTTATTTTTATTGACTACATTGATTAATCTAAAATCCAACTACTCCATCAATAGTTTGTCACACTTGAAGGAAACAAAATAAACTATACACAAAACTCATATTTATCCAAAAGTAATGTGATTGTGTGACTAATCATAAAATAGTTGCAAAACCAAACTTAGTACTAATGGAACCAAAAAAAAAAATCGATCCAATGCAATTCGAACTTCAATTAATCATAAAACCATCATATATCAAAGTTCTCCGTTAGATTCTCACCCCTTCTTCGTTACATTTTCATTTGTCCTCGATCGAACGCATAAAAATGCACATGGGATAGAAAATGACTAATAGGGAAAGTAAGAAAGATAAACTAATTTCCATATTTTTTGCCACAGAGAAGGGGAAGATGCCATAAACCATTGGATCAAATTGGATGGATTGAATCTTAGCTGTTAAATCATTTACTACCCTTTTGAGTGCACTTTGTATTTGGGAGAGAATTAGAGACGTGAAATGGAATTAATGATTCAATCTCAACCCTTAATTGTGCCACGGAGGACAATTGTGAGAGTGACATTTTGCAAAACCGTTGTGTAACGTAATATAGATGTTGCCTTATATGATTAAATAGGAAAATATCTCAAAATGGTAAATTACATTTTGGGGAGATTACAACTATCCCTTAGAACAACGGGTAGTATGGACAATTTATTTAAATTGATACTATGATACATTTCGATGTGCCTTTAAACACATGCATCTGCTAGTTATAAACAAGTAAGCTAGCTACACCTTGGAGTAAAGTTGTCAAATCCGTTCCGTACCGGCCGGTACGTACCGTATCGGTCCTTAAACAAAACGCAAAGAGTTGCGTTCCGTTCCGGTTGAAATACCGGCCTGTTCCGGCCAATACCGGGTGTACCGGACAATACCGTTATGTTCCAGCCATTTTCCGGTGTTCCGGCCGTTACAAAATTACGTTTTTTTTTTTTTTATATAGATTTTGTTTATGTTTACACATAAAATTTTAAAAAATGGTAGATATATATTAAATATATATATATAATATTAATTGCGGTAAATCCAGAACAGTACCGAAATACAACCCGGTACCGGTACGTACCATTCCAGTAGTGAAAACGGTACGCTGATGTGGGCACACGCCCCAAAAGGTGGTTTTTGTCCGTGAAAATTGGGTGCGGCCCTCTTTGGAAAACAGCACGAAACGCTTCGATTCAGAGTTGCCACTCGAGTTTTAGCAGTAAGACACCTAAGGAACCGAACTCGAGAACGCTTGCTACGTTTGCTTGATTTTGAAAAAAAGTTTGATTGATTTGGAAAGGCGCAGACCGGTCCGTCGTCACCTTCGATATCTGAGGTTTGGGAGCCAGGTTACGAGAGGGAAAGAGTTTTATAGCACCCCTCTCGCCCAATCCGAAAATCGGTCTCTACTCGGGCATTTTGTAAAACGTTTGTATTTTTCTCTCATTTGATCATTTTTAGCCAGTTAGGGCGGGGGAACAGTTAATGGGGGTTAAAACTGTAACAGCTTGCAGTTTAGATGACAAAATGTTTATGAATGATGATTTGCTTGAATTGAATTAACGTAAGAACATAGATTGAGAACAAGCACTGTGAACAGCTTTGCCAGGATGATGTACGCTGCTTTTCGGGCACGTGAGCAAGCAGCATGCTGGCACGCAATGGCCGAGTCACTGTACGCCACCATACCCTGCGCACGCCACCTATAAGCTGGCGTACACTACCCTATTGATTTCTTACAGCTTTTGCTCTCAACCCTCTGGGCTCTGGATTGGACCAACGCACACCCAAGACAAACCACGCAGTTGATAAGACAATTTATGTACATGTACAGACATAAAAAATGACTAAGAGCCATGAAAATAGTAAAGAAAACCCCATAAAGAGAGTGGGGAGAAACAATAGGCCAGGATTGAATTATGATGTAAGGGCCAAGCACTGATCTTTAGCATACATGCCGTACGCCACCCTTCAGAGGCCGTACGCCATTCATGCATGTTGCACAATGTTTGGCTTTACATCATCTGGGTTCTGGAATATGACCAGAAACACCTCAGAGGCCTTATAAAGCAAGAAAGGTACAGGTATTGAAAGCTACATTTAAACAACTCTAAAGTATAGAAAGCAGTAAAAATTGGTTGTTAGCATGCTCAAGGTGATGACAGAAAAGATATAAGCAATAAACAGACACTTCATGATCCCCACGCCAGCAGTGCACATACAGCCACAGGTGGCGTACGGCTTGATGAAGCTGGCGTGCGCCATGGTGTGTCCCTTACGACTGATTTATTTTACCAGAGAAGGGCCTGGACTAGTATCAGTTACTAGCCAAAACCTTTCTGGTTCCCCTTAGGAGCTGAAAACAGAAAGCCGCACAAAGGTGGTATACCTTTGGTGCAAGAGATGGGAAGATGGTTTGAGCTTTGGGGGTTGAAGATGGAGGATGTGTGGTGACTGATCAGTGGTGTGGGGTGTATGGAGCTTCTCTATCTCTCACTCTTTCAATGGTAGAGCAAGAACAAGAGAGAGAAAATATGAAAGGACTTGGGTTCTTTAATGTGGTTAACCCTTGCAAATTAATGCAAGGGGTTGCATTTATAGAGGAGAGAGGGACTGAGATCAGTGCTGATCAGCTGGGGTTAGGGGGGTTTGGTTAGGTTAGAGGGAACCTCCCATGCATTTAATGCATGAGACTATGTGATGGGTAGTGTAGGAGAGAGAGGGGGACGTCCCTGAAGCAATGATCAGGAGGCTCTGCACTGTACTGGGGTGGTTACAAAGTCTCAAGCACGTGACAGAAAAGCAGTGATTTGACCGGCCTTGACCATGCGTACGCCACCAATTTGCCGCCGTGCGCCAAGTCAAACTGAGTCAACGGTCGATGTCCGACACGTGGCAATTTCCTGGCGCACGCCAAGTAAAAGCTGGCGTAAGCACGGTAAGGTTTTGCTGGGGGCCATGTGGCTCTGGATTTGAAGGGAATTGAAATGGGTTTGAAAGAGGAGAGTCCAACACTCAAAACTCAAGACCTTCCATCGACCTCGGAGAGTTTTCGACCGTTTATCATCATTGGGGCAACAAAAGACCGCGAACGTCACTACAACAAAAAAGGTCAAAGACGAGGAAAAATTTTTGTCGGCAATTACATGATTTTCGTCGCCAAATTGATTGCCGACGAAAAATTTCGTCGTCCCCGTTCGTCGTTTTATGTTGGTCGAGAAAGGCCCCCAACGACGATTTTTTTTTTTTCGTCGGGCTTTTTTGGTTTTGGCGAGGAATTTTTTCGTCGTCTATTTCGATTTTGGGCGACGAAAAAGTTTTGTCGGCATTGGTTTTTTTTGGCGAGGAAATTTTTCGTCGGCGATTGTGTTTGCAGCGAAAAAAAATTTCAACCTTTATGCTCACTAATTTTGCTCCCAGTGGGTTTCGAACTCATGACCTTGCGCCTACAACACCCAAGCCCTTACCACTACACCAACACAACTTCTAGTACTAGAAGACTAATATTTATTATATATACTATTTCTGATTCGTTTTTTTTTTTTCCGAAACCACCACCACCACGACGCCGCCACCACCACCACCACTATACCACCACCACCACAATCACCACTCCGCTGCCACCACCACCACCACAATCACCATTCCACCACCACCACATCAACAATCACCACAACCACCACATCACAACTACACTACCACCACCATTCCTACAACTCCACCCAAGCCACCCACCATGCCGCTACCATCGCCAATGGATAACTATCGAAAATTTTAAACTAAACTATGTATAATATATATTACCTTCTTATGATTAAATTTTAAACTAAACTATATATGTATATTTTATTTAATATGTATATTTCTATTTATTTTTTGTGCTAAATAATATATTAAAAAATAATCAGCCAAAAAATTCGGTCAACGTTGACGAATTCTAAATTTTCATCGCTAGAAGCCAACCTTTGCCAACGAATTTTTTTTCCTCACTAAATAGCTCCCCTATGACGACGAATTTTGAATTCCTCGCTAAAAAGCTGCCCTAGGACGACGAATTTGGGATTTTCTCGCCAAAAATTTGCATTTGCCGACGAAATTTGGAATTTTCTCTCCAAAAATTTGCATTTGACGATGAAATTATTTTTGTCGCCAAAAACTAAGCCTTCGACGACGAAATTTTTTTTCCTAGCCAATAACCCCCCTTTGGAGACGAAAATAAATTTCGTCGCTAATTTTCGTTGCCGTAGACCAACTTTGTTGTAGTGCGTGCTGATTCAGATAGTCCAAAATAGGGTGTCTACAGCTGACCGGTACGGTATTGACAACTTTGCCTTGGACGTTACAATTTTCTTCTCCTTTTAGTTTTTTTGGGGCACGAATTACAAATACAATGAATGCCCCTCTGGGCATGGAACTTTTGGCCCATTGGACTTGGAGCAGAGCCTCTCCAGTAATGAGACTCAAAGAAAGAAAAAGAAAAAGTACCACTGCTGTTCATCTGATCTGAACTCATCATGGCTCAACCCTTCTCTTTTGCTTATTGAGTGCTCTTGGAACGATGCTCCATATCGGTCATAGTACGTTGCACACCGCATGTCAGTTTGTCTCCTAAAACACTAACACAAAAGTCATGGGTCAAGCAGTATTTACCAATCACAACACACTTGGAGTGCCGCATGGATTAATTCTTTTTCTTAGACTAACCCACCTTGTTATGAGTTGAGCAATGTTAGGACCTAGGAAAAGTTAATCCGGAAAAATGTCTCCGAATGTGACATGAATGGTTCAGATTCACTTGGATGTTTGGTCCTACACATCATAGTGTGTCTTAGTAATTCATTTCACTTTTGGAGAAACTTTTCCTTGACCCTAACATTTTCGGTCATGAGTTATTAGGCAATGCTTCCATTTTGACAGATTTTCCCTTTTCCAGTTAAAAGTTGTGAATATTTTCTGAATGAATCACACATTATTATTATTTTTCTAAATTAAAAAATGAACATGAGCTCATTATTCCACAGTTTTGCACATTAACATTCACAATTATCATCACCTATATTTTTTTCCTAGCAGCTGAAGAACATTATCGATTTATCGGATACGGATGACTTTTTCGTTGGTTCTTTAATTTCTGCTTTCTTGTTCAATCGATTCGCTTATACAGGATGACTTTGTCTCTATGCAACCGTAATAACATTAGACAAGCTTCCAACTTCAACTTTGCCAGGTTTGCAGCGTACTCTAGGCACCATTCGGGAGTGGATATCCCTTTTTCATTTGACAATGGTAAAGGATCAAGTTTTAATTTGACAATGGATATCCCTTTTTCAGGTTTGCAGCGTACTCTAGGCACCATTCGGGAGTGGATAACCCTTTTTCATTTGACAATGGGTATCCCTTTTCCATCAAAAAATTGCAATAAAAACCCTTTAACTATGTCTATCTTCCCTACCCTTTTCTGCTTTTTGATGGCACTGTGACAACACAAGGAGCTAATGGACAGATGACTTTTTTTTTTTCTCGACAAGGCTCAATTACTTCCTTCTCAGTCCGTTCAAATGTTGGCCATCTACGTCGGGACTTGTGAATTCACAAGAAATTATTTTCTTGCTGTCAGATCCCACATCGCCCAATTTGGGAATGATGAATTGGTATATAAGGGCCACAAGCAACTATTATATAATTTGAGATTAACCTTTTGAACCGCAGGGTTATGCGAATGGTTAGCAGGTTAGTTGGCGCATGTCATGACAATGGTATCGGAGCTTCCACCAACTGGAGGTATAGGGCGGGTCTTGCGAGGAGACGTGCTTTGGTGGGCCCGACAAGTGAGGAGCGTGACGTGCTTGAGCGGGTCCCACATGAGACAGATTTGAGATGCTTGTCGTGCTTGAGCGGAGACTTGTCCTACATCGCTTGGTGGGTGGAAGTGATGGACCTTGGGGCACAACGGGGATGTTGCGGTCCAAGTGAGGGAGATTGTCAGATCCCACATCACCTAACTTGGGAATGATGAATTGGTATATATATATATGGGGAAAGACTACAATACACACTCTTTATTTGAGTATGTATCAAATGCATCCCCCAAAATGTTATGAATTATAGATAAAATGTTACGAATTATATTGCTAAAAAGTTACGAATCGTATAAAGGTTACGAGATACACTAAAATGTTGTGAATCATAATAAAAATGTTACGAATCGTACTGCTGAAAAGTTATGAATTCTAGAACAAAAGTAACGAATCATGCTAAAATGTTATGAATGAACCATAAAATAAGTGCATATGGTACACACTTTTAAGGGGTGTGTATTGTAGACTTTCCCATGTATAAGGGACCACGAGCAGCTATTATATAACTTGAAGTTAACCTTTTGAGTCACGTAGTTAGGCGAATGGTTAGTAGGATAGCTAGTGCGGATTTTGACATTTGCGACCTAACGTCACAAATTAAACACTGCTCATTTATATGGGGAGCAAACTTACCAATCAACCAGACTAATTCTTGAACTAATGGATAGATGAACTCCCTCTTGGAAGTGATCACTTTCCTCAACCAAATAATCGATTCCTGCTTTCTTGTTATTAGGGTCCCTCACCGCACCCACCAAAGCTTTTATATTACCAAAAGAATATAACCGCGTGCATGCATCTTAAGTGCATTGGCATGAAGACATACGAATCGATCACAAAATTTAGAACCAACCAATCCAACCATCGTACCAACAAAATCCCACCCAAAACCACAAAAAATACTATAAAAATATATACATGTGTTCAGATAAGGACAAATGTGACCTATAAAAATGCCTAAAACTCTAGGGTACCCTATAAAAGTGCCTAAAACCTTAGAGTATCCTATAAATGTAAGTGCTTAAAAACCTAGGGTGCCTTACGAAAGTGCCTAAATCACTAAAACTCTATAATAAAAAAAATGCACCGTAAATTCTATGAAAGTACTTAAATCATAGGGTATCCAAGGGTAGTCTTGTCCGTGAAAACATGTTTTGGCTTAGTGGCTAAAATACTCAAAAAGTTAAAGGATCTCCACTGAAAAGTAGTATTTTGCTAGCTCCCTTCTCCAAAATAAAAACTATTTTACTGTCCTTGTGACTAATTTTTCCTATATTCTACTCAGCAACAAGTACAGTCGTGGAAATAACATATATTAACCCCTCCATACGTAATGTTCACTTAATTAAAATCCCTAGGTGAGTTCTACATCTATATTAAATTTCAAAAAGCGTTAATTGTTAGTTTTTCTTTTCATGTCAAAGTTGTTAGGCAGGAGAGTTTCTACTAACTCTTAGCGTGGATGTTTTAAAATGAGTCGTGACATAGCTAGCTAGGTAGATTAGTTTCCAAAGACTAACATATAAGTCCACACCTTAGAAAATGAAAAATGTATTTGCAATTGTAATCAAACCCAACTAAAAGCTAGCGTCAACTTCATTTCTATCGACGCCCTAATGGATAACGGGAGGGGAGGGATTTCTTCCCCTCGTGGGGTTTTTTCATCTCTCAATCCTAGATCTCTGAGGTTTTCTCTTCTTTTCCCTTCACCTCAATCCTCCTCCTCCGGGTCCTCCCGAAACCACCATCCGTCGCCCCTCCTCTGCCGTGTATCCGATGGTTGTTCGAGGTATTACTGCTTCGCAAATCGTAGTCAAAGTTGGTGAATCAAGTCTACTCCGATACGTTGAACTCCGTCCGATTCTGTTACCGTTTTTTTGTCCTAGTTCTGCTCTTTGGTGTCCCCTATGTGGGATTTCTCCCAATTTGTGGGGCTTCTTTCACCTCTGTGTGGATGCTTGTAGTTGTTTTCTGCAATGCTCTGTCTGTTTGGAGAGGTGGATTTAGTTGAAGAGAGGTGTAATTTTTGGATTGAGTTTCCTCCTGTTTGATTTCCTGATCCCTTGTTTAGGAGGACGAAGTTGCCTCTTGATGTATTGTTTCTTAGATCTATGATATCATTTGTTATCGTTTTGGCAAAAAAAAAAACCTTCATTTCTATCTCAATTGTTTGCAAATTTTCTTTTTCTGGTGACAATTAGTCATCTCGATCGATTCAGGAAGGTGTACTTGGAGTCCAAATTGGAATGTAAACATTGAATCTAAGGGAATAAAAAACTCTTTGTCGTGCATGGCACACGTTTGTGCTAGTTTTTTATTGATGTAAACACCAAGTTTGGAGAGACATTAATCGCCAAAACTTATTTTATCACATCCAAAATTTATTTCAAAAGAAATTCATATAATAATAATAATAATAATAATAATAAAAATAATAAACTATTTAAAAATATATATAAAAACTCTCGGCGGCGCCAAGGCAGGCTAGGTGCTTGGCGGTGGTAGCGCCAAGTGCCTTTTTGATCACTAAGTTTCATACACGAGTTTTGGATTGGAATGAGCTGTAGTGCGGCAATTACAATACACAGCTTAGTGCGGTCGTTCCAATCATCCATCTCGGCATGGACGGCTCGGATCTCGGATTTAATCCGAGCCGTCCATTGTTGAGATGGATAACCGGATCAGCAGCACTACACGTTTAGTGCTGGAGTGCACTACAACACCCTTGAGCTCACGAGTTCTACCCAGATCCGGAGGTGTTATAGTGCATCCCATGTAGTGCGCCGTGTAGGGCATCAAAACGACGCCGTTTTTGTGCCAAATGGAGCCAAAACCCAAAGGCCCAAACTATGTCATTTTGAGCCACAAAGACACACCACACCCTGGGGCGGAGGTATGTAAGGACCGGGGGAGCCCCGGCCCCGACTCCCCAAGCGTTCGAGTTTTAAAATTTTTATTTTATATATGGCCGTCCGAGTTTTAAAATTTAAAAATTTTTATTTTACATACTATGACCGGTATGGAGCATCCAATCTCTGTCACAGATGGCCGGCCCTGCTTGAGATTCTTTAACGCTGAGTCGCCGAATAGCCAAAGTTGAAAAAATTGAACTCAACTTTTGTTTCTCCAGTCCTCCTCTTTCTCTCCTCGTTATTGACGGTAAGCAAGTGAACTTGCTTTCTTTTCTTTAATCCTTATTCGGTGCTGATCGTACTGTTAGTGGAGCTTTTCTTTAATCTTTATTTCGGTTAGTGCGTGCCTTTAGTAGCGCAACGTCGACATAATAAATTAATATGGATTGGTTAGTTCCTTTGACTGTTTTTTGATTGCAATAGAATAATTTATTCGGTTACATGGCTGAACCAATGAATTAATAAGTATGAAATTTGAACCGTCACTGTATACACTGCATTATTAATTTTGTGAGTTTTTAGTAGGATTACTTGTCTTGAATTTTTTATTAGTGAGGTATACTAATATACGTGTGAAAGTATTATGCATCGTGATCTCATTGTATCTTGTATTTTAGGCATAAAATCATATCATGATAATATGTGAAAGTATTATGCATCATGATCTCATCATATCTTGTACTTTAGGCATAAAATCATATCGTGTATTTTAGGCATAAAATAAAATACAAGATATGATGAGATCACGATGCATAATACTTTCACAATAGGTACTATGACGAAGATTAAGAATGACAAGAATAGAGTGAGAATTGGCAAACAAAAATCCGGGTCTTAAAATAGAAAAGTGAGGCAACGAAAAGATGCAATAGAAAAATCGCTAGTGAGTTCAATTTCTAGCCTATTTGATGCAAAAAAATAAAAATCTCTTCTTTCAAGTCAAGTTGAAGAAGCAAGTAATGAAGAATTTGGTGAGGATGATGTGAATGATAATCCTTTCTAAATTCTGGTAATTATAAAACACTATAACCGGATTTTATTTTGATTATAAATTTTTGATGTAATTCAAGCTAAAGGCACAATATAACCTTATTTTTGTTATTGTTTTTTTTTTCTTGGATGTCTTTTTTTTTTTAAACTTAATACTAAGTAGGCAACCAAGCTCGAGGTTGGGTTTGGACAACCCAAACTTCGGGGTTGGCGCTATGACAAAATCCTGACTCCGCCACTGACCACACAAACCCTCAAGTATTAGAACACCCACTGTATTTTTTCTCTTAGGTCTATGTTGATTTAAGTTTCGAAGTGTACGTAGAAACATAGACGTGTTGAGAATCATGTTCAAAAATACCAAAACGGCAAGCAACGTCCGGACCGAACCGAGCAGGTTCGAGAGTGACCGAACCGAATTTTTTCGCACCGACTAGTCAGTGATAGTTTCTCCAATCTCTGTCACAGATGGCCGGCCCAGCTTGAGATTCTTTGACGCCGGGTCACCGAACAACCAAAGTTGAAAAAATTGAACTCAACTTTTGTTTCTCCAATTCCCCTCTTTCTCGCCTCGTTATTGACGGTAAGTAAGTGAACGTACTTTCTTTTCTTTAATCTTTATTCGGTGCTAGTCTTATTGTCAGTGAAGCTTTTCTTTAATCTTTATTTTAGTTAGTGTGTGCCTTTAGTGGAGCAACAACAAATAAATTAATATGGATTGGTTAGTTCCTTTGACTGTTTTTTGATTGAAACAGAATAATTTATTCGGTTACACGGCTGAACTAATGAATTAATAAGTATGAAATTTGAATTGTCACTGTACACACTACATTATTAGTTTTGTGAGTTTTTAGAAGGATTACTTGTCTTAAATTTATTATTAGTGAGGTATACTAATATAGGTGTGAAAGTATTATGCATCGTGATCTCATCGTATCTTGTATTTCAGGCATAAAATCGTATCATGATAATATGTGAAAGTATTATGCATCGTGATCTCATCATATCTTGTATTTTAGGCATACAATCATATCATGATAATATGTGAAAGTATTATGCATCGTGATCTCATCGTATCTTGTATTTCAGGCATAAAATAAAATACAAGATACGATGAGATCACGATGCATAATACTTTCACAATAGGTACTATGACAAAAATTGAGAATGACAAGAATGGAGTGAGAATTGGCAAACAAAAATTCGGGTCTTAAAATAGAAAAGTGAGGCAATGAGAAGATGAAATGGAAAAAACACTAGTTGGTTCAATATCTAGCCTATTTGATGCAAAAAAATAAAAATCTCTTCTTTCAAGTCAAGTTGAAGAAGCAAGTAATGAAGAATTTGGAGAGGATGATGTGAATAATAATCCTTTCCAAATTCTGGTAATCATAAAACATTATAACCGGGTTTCATTTTGATTATAAATTTTTGATGTAATTCAAGCTAAAGGCACAATATAACCTTATTTTTGTTATTGTTTTTTTTTCCTTGTATGTCTTTTTTTTTTTTTTAAACTTAATACTAAGTGGGCAATCAAGCTCGAGGTCAGGCTTGGACAACCCAAACATCGGGGCCGGCACTGTAACAAAATTCTAGCTCCGCCACTGACCGCACCAATCCTCAAGTATTAGAACACCCACTGTATTTTTTCTCTTAGGTCTATGTTGATTCAAGTTTCGAAGTGTACGTAGAAACTTAGACGTGTTGAGAACCATGTTCAAAAATCCCAGAACTGCAAGCAACGTCTGGACCAAACCGACCAGGTTCGAGAGCCACCGAACTGAATTTTTTCGCACCGACTAGTCAGTGATAGTTTTAAAGATTCACAAACCAATAGGTTCAGTTAGTGATAAAAATGGCAGACTGAACTGATTTTATCCCTACTTTTATCTCCATATGTAAAAAAGAGAGGGAAAAAAAAAAGCCTGAAGATGTAACAAGATAGTGATCGCATTAATGAAAGTTTTAGCTTGTAGAAATTTTAACATCTAGCCATCATGCACAGGAACGGATCCAAAATTCTAACCTAGTGAAAGTACATTTTTTATCACAATCGTAAAAATTTATTTTTCTACTCAACCACACAAGACCATACTAATGCGGAAGTTCTGTTGCCTTGCAAATGCGGAAGTTTTAAGTGCTAAAAGATAGTTTACTGTTATTTGTAGTGCACTACAACTCTACAGGTCCCTTTTTTCTAGTTTTTTAAGAGTTAAAATGACATAGTTTTGAGGGTTGATGTAGTGTTCTTTGCCTAGTCAGACGTAGTTTTGCTGCCCTACGAGGCGCACTGCACAGATATGCACTACAAATTTTGTGACATAAAACGATGTAGTTTTGAGGTTTGTGTTTTGGCTTCATTTGGCACCAAAACAACATCATTTTGATGACCTACACAGCACTACACGAGGATATACTACAACACCCTTGGATCCCCTACCGAGTATGACTAGCTTTTCAAATGTTTGCCTTACCTGTATGCGTATGTTCACAGCTAGAGCCTTTCCTTTTCAACCAAAGTAGGTACATACCGTACATATATTCGTACTTACTTGAATAAATGTGTACAAGAGCCTTACCATTTTTAACTCTTCTACAATCACACGCATACAAACACACAAACTCCTTATGTGAGAAGAGTTTGTGTGTGTGAATGTGTGTGGTTGTAGATTAATTGTACCATTTTTCAACTTAGATAGGTAGGTGCACAAAAGTCTTTTCAACTTAGGTAGGTAGGTGCACAAGAGCCTTCCCATTTTAACTGGGTAAGTGCACAATCTAATTTTTGTTTTTGGTCATTCGGAAAATATGGTAGTATTAATGTTTGATTCTTGTTTGATTCCCTCATCAACCCCCATGCTAGTTATAGTTCTATCTTGGATATGAAAACTTGATTTTCTTTTCAATATATAATACCATTTCATCAATTGACTGTTTTTCTATAACCTTGACCAATGTTTGGTCTAGGTCATTTTGTTCACACGAATCACATCTAGGATTTCCAAAGTTCACGTCCATTATTTCTAAATCCCATTGCTCCAAATAAAATTATTCACGTCTATTATTACTCTACCGAATGGGAGTGAGGCATCGATCGATTGTTGGACTTCGTTTGTATGCATGTGTTCACACGAGCCTTCTCTTTTCTAAGTGGAGTACGTTCATACATCTTTTCTAAGTGGAGTAGGTTCATACATCTTCTCTAATTGGAGAAGGTTCATACATCTTTTCTAAGAGGAGTACCTAGGTTCATACATCTTTTGCTAATTAAGTGGAGTAGGTGCATAATCATAAACCTGCTTTTGTTTATAAAAATGGCCGGGTGAACCATCTTTATTCGACAATGTTATCTTTTCTTTTCATACAATCACCAATTAAATTTGGGTTACGTATATACATAAAGTACATAGACATAAACCTTTCTTTTTATAATCGGAGATAAACTTTCATACTTATCTCCAACAGTTGGCTGTCCTTTTAATACCACTACCAATCGATTCAGAGGTCTTTGTTTATGTGTTTATCTTACCTGTTGTTTTGTATTTAATGTTAGAAAGCATGATTAATTGGTTGTTGTGATCGTTAACTGCTACACATGACATGTTAGTATTAATATTTATTCCTTGTTTGGTTCCAGCAAGCAACGCCCATAAATAATTGTGTCTTTCATGGTGAGTCAAAAAACTTTGATTTTCCTTTCCATGAATAATACCATTTCATCAATTGATTGTTTTTCTATAACATTAACAAATTTTTGGTCTTGGTTATTTTGTTCACATCTAGGGTTTCCAGAGCTCACGTCCATTATTACTAAATCCCATTGCTTCGAATAAAACCATTTTTCTGACGATTCGTACTGTCAATAGAAAGTATAGAGTAAATAAAAGGAGAAGCCTTGGTAGACCCTAAAAAAAAAAAGGTCATAAGAGAATGGGTTTCATGCAAAATCCCCGGGAAATTTTGGCTATCAAAAAAAAAAAAAAAAAAAAGCAAGTAACATTAAAAAACAAAAGTGTAACTAGCACCACAAAATGCGTAAAATATTTGGAATTTATAGTACACCCCTATCCTTTACTTCACCCAAAAAAATGCATTTCTCACACCAAGAATGTATAATTAATGAACCAAAAAATGTGGGTAACATACACATAAAATGAGTATCATGGACACAAAAATATGCGGACTATAATCCAAATTATGAGTATCAATTACTTTCAAGATATAATTTCCGTTTGACCAAAAAAAAAAAATATTACTTCCAAGATACACCTTGCCAAGCTAACCATAAAAATGTTCAAGAACATTTAAAAAGGGGGAGAAATAACAAGTGTATCTAGAGAGCTGTAAATAAACTGAGCGGCTCGCGAGGTCGTACGAGCTGAAAGCTCGGCTCGTTAAAACCCAAGTTGAGCTTGAGCTTAAATTTTTTGCTCATTTAATAAACAAGTCAAACTTGAGCTCAATAAAACTCGGCTCGTTTACGGCCCTACGTATACCATAGCTTTGTCCATAAAAAATACTGTACTTTTATTGTTTTATTGAACTGTAGGTTCCCCTTTCTTGTCAGCAGTATGCCAGTGTTTGCTTTATAGAAAAAATTACATTTAATTCCGTAAACTCCGCTCACCCTCAAAAAGTTGCGGAGGCTTCCAATCTTTGGTTTCCTGCACTCTTTGTTTCCCTACTGCCTTGTGATCTCTCTCGTCTGCAAAGAACCGAAAAAACATGGCTACGACCTTGGTTGGAGGAGCCTTTCTCGGCGGTGCATTTAATGTGCTGCTCGACCGCTTGAGTTCCCCGGAGCTCATCAAGTTCTTTCAGGGTCGAAAGCTTGACGAAAGTCTCCTCAAGAAGCTGAAGTTGACGTTACTTGAACTCAATAAGGTGCTCAACGATGCAGAGGAGAAGCAGATCACTGACCGAGCCGTGAAAGCTTGGCTGGACGAGCTTAGAGATGCTGTCTACCATGCCGAGGACCTAGTGGATGAGATCCGTACCGAGGCCTTGCGGAGCAAGGTGGAAGCCGAGTACCCAAGAGGCAAACAAAGTTTACAAGATTCTCTGATCTCGACTTTCACTGGGTTATTCGACTGGGGTGGTATGAACTCCAAATTAGAGAAAATGATTGGCATGTTAGACCATTTCGTGAGAGCTAAAGACGTACTTGGTTTGAGAGAAGTTGCTGGACGGAATTGGTCCCAAACCAGGGTGCCAACAACTTCTTTGGTGGATGAATCCTGTGTTTATGGACGGGAGAATGACAAGGAAGCGATAATGAAATTGTTGCTCTCTGATGGAGAAAGTAGTAACAAGATTGATGTGATTCCAATTGTTGGGATGGGTGGGATGGGCAAGACCACCCTTGCCCAACTGTTGTACAACGATGGCAAATTGGATGGGCACTTTGTTAAGAAAGCCTGGGTATGTGTCTCTGACGTATTTGATGTTGAAAGTGTCACAAGAACAATTGTCGAGGCAGTCGATGGGCCGAGTTTGGGCGCAAGGGACCTAAACTCGCTTCAGGTCAAGCTGAAGGAATCATTGAGTGGGAAAAAGTTTCTTATTGTCTTGGATGATGTTTGGAACGAGAACTATGACAATTGGAACGCCTTGATGACTCCTTTCAGATTTGGAGCACACGGTAGTAAGATTATCGTTACAACGCGCAATGAGAGCGTTGCCTCTATCATGCAAACAGTTCCTATCCATGGTTTGCACAAATTATGGGAGGAAGATTGTTGGAAATTGTTTTCCAAACATGCATTTGAGAAGGGAGATTGCAATGCTCATCCTATCCTTGAAAGGATTGGAAAGGATATAGTGAGAAAATGTAACGGCTTGCCTTTAGCTGTAAAAACATTGGGTGGTCTTTTGCGCTCCCAAAGGGATCCTAAGGATTGGAAGAACATATTGGAAAGTGCCATATGGGAGTTATCAGAGGAGAAGAGCAATATCCTTCCAGCATTAAGATTGAGCTATCATTATCTCCC